>JBBPCY010071423.1:0-11918 GCA_037974405.1 Brachyalestes nurse
ATAAACGAAAACAAACCAAGCCTCATTCTTTAGAACTTTTTGTTACTTAACTTCGCTGTATCAGAACCGTACCGAACTGTGATGTCAGAACTATAGTGTGAACTGAACCGTGACCTTTCTGTACCGTTACGCCCCTAATTGACAGTAATGTAAAATTAAAACCAGGCCAGTGCACACAACACAATCTCATGACTTTTCGTGCAGCCATCATGATATACAATGCAATCGAAACACATGCTATAAGGGCTTTAGGGCTTTTTTCGTGCTAGGACAATGCTTCACTACCCTGTAGTTTCATGTGCATCACCAGTATCAGCGCTAACTAGTTAGACTGTTAGGGTTAGGTTTAGGGTTAAGGTCAGGGTTTGGGTTTGGGTTAGGGTTAGGGTTAGATTTAGGGTTAGGGTTAGGTTTGGGTTAGGGTTAGGATTAGGGACTTTCCCCGTCTCATGGCATTTCAACCTGTTTCAACTGCGTTGCAAACAAAAATGATAAGGAATCAACTCATTATTTCTCTCCTACTGTCCCTCAGTCACCAGTTAGCGCTGATACTGGCGATGTTACGCACTGCGCATTAAAATACAGGGCAGTGAAGTGCTGTCTTCGCTTGTATGTATTAAGAAGCGAATGACCATAATGGTGTGATTATGAAAAAAGCCCTAAAGTGTGATCGCAGCATGTATTTTGATTACACTGTATATCGTGATGGCTGAACGAAAAGTCGTGAGACTGGGCTCCTGTACAATGTGAATAGCTAACATTGGCTACACTACCAGACAAAAATTTTTGCGCACAAGTGTTTTTTTTAACACTTATCCATTTACTTCATAAACTGCACATTTGTCTTCTCACATTTGCATTTGAAAATGAGTGTTAATAACATGGACAGAATCTGTAACAGTGCATGTCTGACATCCTATTAACTAGTGTTTTGATGCAGTCAGATTACAGACTGTCCTTTAACTTTAAAAGCACTACTTAACTGTTTCACCTCAATTGCGGTCACTTAATGACTTGTTAAATATCAAACACTTGCCTGGTGGTCCATATTATAATTACAATTATAATTCTATTAGGTGGATTTTATATCAGTTATGATGAAAAAAAAAATTCTGGCAAATAAAGGATGAGCATACTGTAAATTTATTTGTTAGTATAGTGAGAGTGACGTACAAATATTGAACATCTCAGCTTGTGCAAGTGTGCGTTCATAGTGAACACCCACTGATGAAACCAAATTTGGGCCCTTTCCAGGATAATGCGCTCCAAATGCTCCAAAAATGACACGTAGAACGTTTTTGCTTAGCAGCTGCAGGCCATGGAAGGGGAGGAACCCTCCGAGGAACCTCCAGTTTGATACCACCAATGCAAACGCAAGAATGTAACATCTGAAGCTTACAGTTTGTTCTATCTTTCCCGCTTGCTCTGTCTTTGCCTTGCTACTCCCTCTCTCCACAGACTAGCCAAATTCCACCATAGTCTGCTTCCAAACCCGGGGTGTATGCAGTGCAAGAAAGACCGTCCTTGTTCTTACTAAGTGAGTCAGTGTGTGGGTTTATGCTTTATGAGTCTGCGCGCGCGTGTGTGTGTGTGTGAGTGTGTGTTAGACTGCTGAGTCAATGGGCTCTGTGGTTAGCCAGCGCTCTTTGCTCCTGCTGTCTGGCTTTTAGCAGCAGAGTGTCAGATATCCATGTTACTGTAGATGGTGCGGCTGGAAAATTAGCCACTCAGGATGTCGTTTCCACCGCTATTCAATTCTGCATGCATTCAGACACTTAAATTGGGCCACTATTAGCCATTAGACACATAATGAAAGGAAGGGAGGGGGGTGGAACCAGTAGCGTAGTTCATTTTATTGTTAGCATTTGAATAATAGTGTCTATCAAGGTGACAGTGTTCACCGTGAGAAGCTCGTTTAATTTCCTGATGGACTTGTGAGATTGCGTAGGCCTGTTCCATATGTATGCTTCCCCTTAAAGAATTATAAAAAAAAGGATCCATTGATTTAAAATGCATAGACTCATGATCTTCCCTCAGGGGCTTATTGCTAGGCCAGGCTGCCATAATGGCTAAAGTAAGTGATTGATTTCAAGGCTGTAGCTTATCTGATGACAGGGTAACACACCGAATTCTCAGCCCCCACCCCCCTGCCAGGCTCTCGCACTGGGCCGAATGTGTAATGGATCGACAGTACAATGTCGAGAGGCTCATGGAAGTGCGATAATAAAAGAGGCAGGGACCAGAGGTGTCAAGGCTGAGAGTGGTTAGCGAGGGTTCAGACTTAACGAGAGCCGAGGCCAAAACAGCACAATTCAAAAGCCTTTTTTAAACTGGGTTACATTTTGCTGTCATTCCGAAAGAGGCCGTGTAGTCCAGTCACAGTTCATGGTCATCAAATGAAGAAAAAAAGAGTAAAAAGCACTGGAAATAATGATTAGCACTTGCATGTTTCCTTTAAATAGCGGTATTAAAGTGGTCTTTGCTGGACTCCACTCTTTACTATGATGGATAGGAGTAGGCGAGGATATATTAGAGTAAATAACGCATTTTAAATGGACACTCAACTCTAATGCTGTTAGTATTTTAGTACCAGAAACCTCAGGATGCTAGCCCACAGTTTGTTCACTGATTAGACAGAATATGGACAAAATACAGACTAAATATAAGCTTTGAAATGACTACTCCTGCTGTTTTTAGCTGCATGACTCAACTCAGACATGCCCTTACTGCCTCACCATGGACTTGAGTCCAAAGACTCAATCATTACATTTTAAAATGTGATCTTTAGCTAACAAAATTAAATTAGCACAACCAGCCTTAATTTAAGAGTGACTTTGGCTGTCAGCTTTCAAATACTGGGCCTTTCATTATAGAAAAGCACTGAGTCTAAGGGACAGACCTAAGCGCTACATGCTGTAAATGCTGTGTTTTAAAGATAGAGGCTAAACTTAAAGTGGCCAGCTAGCATGTTTTTTTAATACCAAGAATGTTGGTTAGCCCACTAACAAATTTAGCTGAAGTTGGAATAAGTTTCACATCACATCCCTTCATAATGTACGGACTTGTCTCCATCTCGGTCATGAACACTGTAAAAATATCTGAAAAAACAGCGACAAAATAATTGATTAAGTGATCTTAGAAAACAAGCTCTGGTTTAATTATCTCAAAAACCATCTAGAACAACACTTTTGCCATCTTGTAACCAAGTATATGCCTGTCAGCACTCATCTCTGCAATCTGTGCAGTATAATTTTTTGCAACATCATTTTCAATTCGGCCACTGACACCATGTCAGCAAGTGTCTCAAGTGAAACAGCTAAACTTTAAGTAAAGAATGACCTCATGTGATCCTGCAGAGTTTCGCCATGCCGCTTTCTAATCATTACAAATAATAACTAGAATGCATTTCCACAAGAAAATGTCAAATGTGATTGTATGGTTGCTATGGTAACTATTGTTGCCGGGAGGTTGCCATGGTGTTACTACATGGTTACTGCTCTAACTGCAGCTACTAATAAGACTAAACTAAAATATATATTAACCACTAGAGCAAAGCACAACAAATGGTTATCACACTGCAAACCAGCTCCTGATATGGAAGCAGTTTTATGTTGATGCTCGAAGTGTCAGATTTCATGTTGAGCTTTGTTTGGTGTTAAAAACATGTAATAATAACCATCACACACAAATGCTCATAAAGAATTTCTTTTATTTTACGTCTTAGGAATAAACAAAAAAAACACTAGATCTTTGAAGTCGTGAGAACTTTCAGGGTAGTCTCCTCCCACAAGTGGGTGGGGACACCTGCAGAAGTAGGGGGTCCGAAGAGCGGCCGAGTGGCGGCGCGCCAAGAGAAAGAGCAAACGGTGAGATAGTAGAGAGTTTTTATTCCTTAATACACTCTGAGTTCAATGTAAAGTGTAAAGTGACTATTCTGTCATACGTGAACACACCACAGCACACAGTGTGAAGAGCACAAAATTCTTCTCTGCATTTAACCTATTCAACCTGTTCACCAAGTGAAGCAGCGGGCAGCCAGGAACACAGTGCCCGGGGAGCAGTGTGTGGTACCTTGAGAGTTAAAGACTCAAATTTGACTTACAGAGACTCACATTGAGCTGTGTCCCAAATCACACATGTCTGTCCTTCACCCACTACACTACTGAATGCATTTCTGATGTTTGGGTCCTACTAGTATGCAGCCTTGGACTTGGATGACTCATGTCTGCTCTTTCAGGTATGCAGTTTGCATGATGCAGTCTGGTGGCACATAAGTTTCCATTACTTTTTAGCAGCTCTGAAACTAAAGAGGCCAACTTCAGAATCTAAACATGGAAGTAGTTGGAGATGCCAGACTTGGAGAAGGCCGTCTTGGCTTGGCGCAGTGGGGCTGGGCTCTGAGCGTCTGCTTGAGCAGGTGTGAATGTGAGCATGGTGTCCGTCCCCTCCGTGTTGATGGAGTGGATCCAGACGCGGTGTGAACCCAAGGGGGCGGCACATGAACGGCGGTGTCTCTCGCTGAATAATGGCTTCGAGCATGCAGGGCTGACGGAGAGAAATTGGAACATTACTGAAGACTTGTTACGTAGGACCGGGGCCCTTCGCTGCCACGATGAGGGTTAATTGCAAGAGCTGAGATAAAGGCTAATAAATCCAGTGGTGTAATGGCAGGAACAGTGGAGGAGTCCAACCTCTCATTCATCTTCTGCTGTTTAGAGAGACTCACCATAACGGTGCACCGTTTCTGAAAGAAGGAGCAGCTCTACACAGCTTCGCTGTAAATTAGGGCCAAAAAAACAAGAAAAATGCAGGAAAACAGCATTTTAAGTTGGATTTACATTGAACTGAATGAGTTTAAGTTACATACATTGTACAGTACTGTAAATCTTAGGCACCTGCAAAAATATTTTAGATGAGCAGTGAGTGTTTTATTCACATAACATTCATATTACTGGATATACTAAACAAAACTAAAAAGAATAAATACAAATAACATTAGACAGTAAATAGATTTTATGTTCAGCCTATGAATGTATTCCTTCGTGGAAGTCTAGTAGTTTCCATCAGAAACCTGGTTTGACTCGATCAGTCCTTCATTAAATTAAATCAGACTTTGAACAGTACTGTATGCAGAAGTCATACTACATAACATGCACAAAATTGATCAGAATACCCTACTTACTTATCAACAGGGCCACTTCTATTTCTTGTTAGGAGTGACTGTTGTAATGTTAGCTAGATTTGGAAGCTGCCCACAGGAAAGAAAAAATAAAAATAAGACCATACTTTGTTAGGCCTGAACAGAACTGAGCTGAGTTTAACATCAGTATGAGTATTTTATCTAACTTCTTAAATTCAGCTCCTACGAAAGAGCCTTCCTTTATTCTCTAATCCCAGTTCTTAAAAGATCTTAAAATGCTTGTTCTTTTATCTCACTGTTTAGATCTTTCTTTGTCTCAGATCATCTGATCTTCAGATAAACCATAAGATCCAAAGAAAACGAACTGAGCCTGTACTCTTTTATATGTACTCTTATTCGGGGGCTAACACAGAGACCCATGACACACGTGCATACCAGTTAACTCCATTCTTTATTGTGTCCCCCCCCCAACACAGTCCCACCAACAAGGTTCCTACCTGAGTACATCGCCTAATACTACTGGACAAGTATCTACCGTGGGTAGATATAGGAACTATTACTGGAACCCATTTGGAGGCAAATCATTACTGTAAACTTCAGTGCCTTGTCTTAGGCATGCATACATACAACTCTGTGCTCTAAATTAGACATTCTCAGAAATTTTCACAGTCACAAGAACCCTTATGCTTTCCCTGCCTGTCGCAATGATACTTAATTGTGAGAAATATTAACAGTGCAAACGATATAACACCTTTCAGCAAGTGTGCATCTAAACAATTACTATTGAGAAAGTCTGTTGAAATAGAGATCAACAAACCAAGTTTGGAACAACAGATATTTTTCCAACCATTAATTGTGTCATTCACTGTGCCTTATGGCTCTGGGGGGTGGTCTACCCAAGAGTGTGGGGATTATTCTGCCCCATTGCTCACTCAGTTCCTAAATCTATGAACAAATGTAGTCCTACACTGGGGGTTTCCTGATTCTGGCAGGACACCGTTTCTCGCATACCGGAGCCTACCGGAGCTCCATCAGGAGCAGTATTTTCCGGTGCCATGTCAGCAGACTTCTCTGGTGACCTAGGGACTGTGAGAGATGGCATCAGTTTCTTCACAGGGTGCCCCCAGGTGTTTCAGTGATGTAGGACCTCAGCATGCCAGCTGCAGACTCGACTGTGCCTCGCTCATTTGTATCTCTGATCCATACCTTGATTCCCAGATTGTAAGTGTGGTGTGTCCTTCAGTCTGTGTGTGATCAGTTCTGTTGTTGTTTTAATCTGTATTTTCGTTCTGTCTTTCTCAAGTTCTCCATGTCCATACATCTGGGGTTGAGCTGGGATGGAATGATAGGAACAGTTGTTCTGATCCTTCTACCTACAAGAAGCTCTGCGGGACTGTATCCGTTCACCAGAGGAGCAGCACGGTAGGCCATAAGAGTGAGGTAGTGGTCACTGGATTTTTTTTTAGAAGAGCTTTGACTGTCCTAACCACTCGTTAGGCCTCCATGTTGCTTCAGGTGAAGTGGGGACTGAACAACACTTGAAGAATCTTGAAAACAATTCTCTACCATTATCAGGTAATGCTTGTTGCCTATCTGAAACACGTCTGCTTGTACTGTGGACTTGTCAACTTGCTGCTAAGGCCAGGCCACCACACTGACTGCCTAAGCCTCAGTATTTCTACTCTGAGCGGAGCTGGGATAACTATTCTGCTCCCATAAAGCAGGAGACCTTTGAACAGTGAGCTAACCTGAGAACTGCAGATAGGGCAGGAATGTCTACACAGAACTTCACCTGCTGCAGTAAGGGGTCGTTTTCTTGGTGTGTCTAGAGTTCTCTGAGCCTCTTTTCTGTGGCTGGCAGACTTGAGTCCACGTACAGGTTGATTTCCACCCCCAGCAGCCCTTCTGCTGTGTCGCTGATAGGAACTTTGGAGAGCACAACTGCAGTTGGCTTTGCCAGGTACGTGTGATATTGTGTAGAAGAACCTCATTAGTCGCATAGACAAATGTTGTATGCGTGGTGGAAGTTAATCCAGACCTTTTGAGACCAAAAGTGGGACCAGAGGCTCTTGGCCAGTTTCAATGTGAAAGGTTTTTCCAATGAGAAACTCAGCAAACCTCTCACAGGCCCATTTTGAGGTGAGCACCTCCTTCTCAACCTGGGCGAACCACTGTTCCGTACAGTTAAAAGCTCTTGAAGCATATGCTACTACTTTCCATCTTATGTCTGCTTGCTGATGAAGAAGCACGGCTCCCATCCTGTATGAAGATAAATCAGCGGAGAGGGCTGTGTTAGCATTGGGGTCATATAGTGCCAGTCCTTGGGGTGTTGCTATCAAAGGCTTCCTGTTGCTGCACCCCCCCCCAGGCCCACGTGTTCGATTTCTTCAGCAGGTCTCTGGAAGGACATGTTTTGTCAGCCAAGTGAGGCAGGAACTTCCATAGGTTTCCCATCCCCAGGAATTGTCTCACCCTGCTGTCATAACTGGTCCTCTCTGTGGCTCTCACAGCTCTTACTTTTTTCAGGGTCTGTGATAACCCCTGATGCCTCAATGATCTGCCCCAGGAACTTTATCCTGTTCTTGGAGAACTCACATTTGTCATTGAGCATAACTTCCGCCTCCTGCAGTTGTGACCGCAACCTCCGTAATCTCTCATCATGTTCTCTCTGTGTAGCTCCCCAGACGAGCACACTATCCATCTGACATGGAAAACCTTCTAGACCCTCTAGGATACAGTTGTAGCAGTACTGCCCAAATTGAGTTATGAACATAGTTAGCAGAAAAGACTCCTTTCCTTTGACATCGGAACCTGCCAGTTTGCATCTAGCTTTGAAAATACTTTGGCTCCAGCCAACTGTCCAAGGGTGTGTTCGACTGAGGGGTGTGGAGGCAGCTCACTGCATATCGTCACACCACCTGAGCCTGTTCGTTTGGGAACAACCACCATTGGAGCGCACCATTCTGAAGGTTCCTTTGGAGATGGCTCGCTGCTGTTCCATGTGATATACGTAGCTCCTCTTAAACCTTAGGTAGCAGAGGTAGGGAAATATACCTGGGTACTGAGTGAGAAAAGGGCTCTGCCCCCATCTTCAAGACTATTTTGTATTCACCCTCCATTTTCCCAAGTCCTCTGAAAAGCTTTGGGGACTCCTGTTTTACAGCCTCTTTGAACTCCTCCAGTGCTACAGCTGCCCGCCTGCCCAGCAGCGGTGTTCACAGGCCTTGCACGACATAAACGTCCTCAATGGCGCTTTGGCTGTTTTTACTGAAAGTGGCTGTAAACATGTCTTTTGCCTTCAGAAATGTTCAACCTTGTCCCTGCAGAACCCTTTTGGCCATTTCAGTCTGTCGAACTGATCCCTGACATTCAGTTCACACAGTGTTTCTGGGATAGCAGTAATATCTGCTCCGGTGTCAGTCTTGAAGACTGTGCTGTACTTGTCCACATTTATGTCTGTCATCCAAGGACTGTCAGTAGCCCCAGCTGACACTGAGCCTAAGAATGTGATATCATTGTCTGTGGCCTCATTTACTACAGCAGCACTCACTCCACAAAGTTTTTTGTTTATGTACACTCTTGCATAATGCCCTATTTTTTACAGTCTGTCATGCTCTGTTAACTTTGTTTAGCATCAGTTCGGGGTCCATTTGTAGTTGTTTCGTTCGTCTTTCAGACCCACTACAAATCTGTCTCTCACGATTTCGTCATGCAGTGCGCCATATCCTCAGTTCTCTACTACTGCAAAGCTGTATCAAAGCCATCGGCTCACTTGCCCATTTCTTGCTGCCGCTGGTTAAACTTCGCTTTCTCAAAGATAATATTTCTGCGGGCTACGAAGCAGGAGTCCAGCTTACTTCTTACCGTGTCATACTCACACGCTTAGGTGCAGGTAGACCTGTACGTCCGCCGCCTCCTCTCCCATGGTGTAGATAAGCACATTCACTTGGTTCTCATGCACCTGCGTTTCCAAGCTGGACGTGATAGAAAATCTTTCAAAGCACTTTATCCTCGTCCAGTTGTCAGCATTGAAAGTGAACTTCTCTGGTGGAGAAACTTTTTGCTTGTTTGTTTTGTTTGTTTGTTATTTACCAGACCACTGCTGTTTCCTGACGCTCTCCAGTCTCTTGAATGTTAAATTACTTCCGACACCATGTTTTATATGCTGTTTGGAGGCCAATGCAGAGACCCATGACACACATGCGTGCTAGTTAACTCCATTCTTTATTGTGTTCCCTCCCCTCAACACAGTCCCACTAACAAGGTTCCTACCTGAGTACTTCTGAAATGTGTCTTAGTTACCAATCTTTGTTATCTTATTAACAAAGTCAGACAGTTCTAGATCTAGAAGGTTGTTAAAGAGAAGAAAGTTGAGAAGCCTTTAAGAACAGCAGGAGAATTTCTGTCTTAAGTTGCTTTTTTCTTTTGCTCCTAATGAGAAACAAGCCAACCTTCAAGAAATGACTGGTGTGAGAAGCCAAATATTTTGACAGAGAATAGTGGTTGTAAAACTAAAACTAGCTAATTTAGCATTTAGCGCTTTTATTACAGCTGTAGAAGTAACACTAATAGAGAGACTCAGAATGCTTGTTGGGAATAGCTGTTGCAGATCATTAGGATTTTTCTCTGTCATTAGGACTAACTGGTGTAAGGTTAGCACTGGCCAGCTAATAAACAGGATTAGGAATAGCTGTTGCAGAGCTAGCATTATCACTTCATTATTCTACTGTCTCATTAGGACTATCTGGTGTAGAAATTACATTAGCTAACTGACCAGGATGATCACTCTGTTTTTACTCCTACTGTAGGACTAGCATTAGCTAGCTGATTGAGAGGGTCCTTCTACTCTCTTGATAATGATTGCTATTGTAAGACATTAGCATCAGCTCCATTAACTATTCCTGCCTTGTGCCTGTGTGACCCTAGTAAGGATTAAGTGCTTACAGAAAATGAATGTACTATTAGCTACATTAACTACTCCATAGGATCACCTTGGTCTCCAGCTGAGGTGCAGGGTTAGCATTGCTGCTCTATCATTAGCACTATCTGGCATAGGGCTAGCATTTGCTAACTGATGGTTACCAACTTGTAGGGTTTCCAACTGATGCATGATGCATAAAGTAAAAAACCAATATAACCTTTTATGTCCAGTTTTATAACCAATAGAGCTTAATATGACCCACATTAAGTCAAATAATCCAGATCTAGACTAAGTAGGATTATTTTATGGTAAACCATTGGCATTGGAGTTCAAGTAAAATTTCTGTGATTTGATTTCATTAGAGTTGGTGAATTTTGGGATTTCATTGTGCCTTATATCATTTTCAAACAAAGTGTAGAACATAGGTGAGAAATGTACACTCCTATTAACACAACAGGCCTCACAGGAGGATAAAAACTGAAGAAATCTGTGGTGACGATGGCTTGCCCAGCGAACAGGTGACGGAGGAGCAATGCGGCACCATAAAATTTCTGGAGCACATCAGAGGTGTTTACAGTGAGGTTTGTGAGATATGGCCATGAGTCCCCGGCCCCGGGGTTTGATATATATGGCTCGACTGGCTTTCACGAGTGACATCACACCAGAGGAGGCACAGTAGAGAGGCAGTTTTGTGCCAAAGGGTGCTACGTCTTGCACACACACATGCACCTCAGCCTGCCAAGCACACCCAGCTGTCCTGCACGGCAGACTCTCCTCTAACACATCATATTTTCCGCTTATGCCAAAGGTTTACATTTCACATCTTGTAAAGTGGAGCGGGCCTGCATTTAACAGGGATTTACACGAGGCCCTCTGTACACGGAAAGTGCATTTTCGGAGACCATTTGGCCACTTGCTTCGTGATTCCTGGGGGAGCTAATGCAACTAGAGTGCAGGGAGGAGAAAGAGAGGGGAAAGTGCTGTAACATTTACCTCCTCCCTGTACAAGAATCCGGGATACAAGAATCCTCCAGGTGTCTAAAACAATCAATATAAAAGCATGTAAAAGTAGGGACTCTGAGTGATGGCATAACGTCATCCCTGAGAGCCAGCATCAGTTTTAGACGTGCGGTTACAGAGCAGGCCATGGTTCAAGTTTGTGATTTCTCATGGGAAGGGTGAGGGTTACCAGGGTTTGCGTGAAACTAGAGGTGTTATCAGAATCAGAATCAGAAAACTTTATCGATTCTGAAGAAAAACTGCTTATGTTACGACTGCACAGACACACAGAGAGACAGAGACAAGAACAATATAAAATAAAATAAAATTAAATACAAACTGCAGAAATTACTAAATGTACTATGCTACATACACAAATGTTACATTTATGTTTACGTTTACAGCATTTAGCAGACACTCTTATCCAGAGCGACATACATCTAGGGTGTAAAAACTTTAGATAAATAACTTACGTGATATACCAGTGGCACAAATTGTGGTTTGGGGTTGCTCAATACCGAGCCTGTTATTGCACATAATAGAAATAAGTAGTAGATGAGTAATATTGACATGATATTGCACAAAGTAAGACTATTTCACATAATAATAAGACAACAATTGAACATAATGATAATGATTTAAACCCAATAATTGTTCAACTGGTTAGTGTCAGGGTACTGAAGATTATTGTGTGGATGAGTTACAGGGGGAGTTAAGAGTCTGATGGGTGGGTGTGTGACAGAGGAGGAATTATAGAGTCTGATAGGTGAATGTGTGACAGAGAGAGGAGTTATAGAGTCTGATGGGTGGGTGAGTGACAGGGGAGGAGTTATAGAGTCTGATGGGTGGGTGTGTGAC
>JBBPCY010071424.1:0-11918 GCA_037974405.1 Brachyalestes nurse
GATGATGATGGTGATGACGGTGAAGGTTATGATGGTGATGATCAAGGTGATGGTGATGGTATGGTGATGATCAAGGTGATTGTGATGGTATGGTGATAATGATCATGGTGATGTTATGGTGAAGGTGATGATCATGGTAATGGTGATGATGATGATTATGATGGTGGTGATGGTGGTAATGTTGGTGATGGTGATGCTGGTGATGATGATGATGATGATGATGATGATGGTGATAATGATCATGGTGATGGTGATGATGGTTGTTGCTGTTACTCCTGATACACAGCGAAGAGCACGCAGAGGGCGAACAGGTGCTGGTTTTTGAAGGTGTACTCTGTGAAAGTGTCTGCTGCGGGACACCACACAGCCCTGCTGGAGCAGGTGACGTCAGAGTCCTGGAGCGGTCCGATGATGACATAAGAGATGAGTTTGTACCGTCCGAGCGCGAGGCTTTTTGCGGCCTGTCTGATGGAGTCGGAGAGTTCTGTCACCACCGCGGGGCAGCAGAGCCCCTCCGGCCCACCGAGCCCCTCCGGTCCACTGAGCCGTGCGACCACCACCCTCTCCATCAGTGCACGCGCAGCTTCCGCGGGGAACCGCTCACGCGGGGCTGTCTGGTAGTGCTGCCACACACTCCCTCCAGGGGGCACTGTCTCAAGCCGGACGGCCCGGTTCGACCTCCCCTTGGTGCCGTCTGGACCGGACCTGCCCTGCTGCTCCTTCACAGGCCTCAGGGTCCGACCCCCCCCTCCTCTCTGACCCCCCCTAACAGACCTCCTCCGGCTGCGGCAGGACAGGGAGCTCGGGGCCTGTTCCCACAGAAAATATTTTACAAGCATTTAACACATAATACATAATTACATATTAATTACATATTAACACATTACATCACATACAGTACAGAATACATTCATGATAAAATGCTAATAGCAAGTTGTCTACAAGAAGCCTTTAGTTTCCTAATGAATGTTCTTCTATCACTGTTTTCAAGTTATTTATACTCAAAGTGCCTGTTTCCTCAGTTCTACTTCAGTCTTTTATTCACACCTACATTTTGGGTTTGATTTCATTCTGTGGTGCTAGAAAATCTGAAATATTATAAAGAGAGGTGAGTAGTAATTAATTAAATTTTAATTGCATATTAACATATTACATACAATAACACAAGTTTCACAATCTTGACTATGCTGATCCCTTTACCAGGCTAGAATTGTTCAAATGTACACATTAAATAGTGCAGCAGACCTTTTGTTTCATAATGAATGTGTACCTCTATGACTGTTTTATTTGTAATCAAAGATGCAAAAAAACACTTTCCCTCACTTCTACCTCAGTCTTTTATTCACATTGAACTTTTGGGTTTCATTTTGTTCTGCTTTGCTGCGAAAGAAGGAAATTTAACTGAGCACAATGTGAAAAATCCAAAATTCAGGTTAACTTATCCTAACATTTCCTGTGTTATGCAAAAAGAAATATACTTATTTACTCAGTTCCTTTCTTTTGTTCATACAACTTTGATTTCTGCTTTGCTAGTTTCCCTACTACACTGCATTGCTCACACTTTTCACATTATACAATTTTAGTTTTGTCAGAGTCTCTAAAAAAAAAGAGAGGAACAGAGCAAAGCTCACTTCAGTTCTAACCTGATGTTTTTGCTATTACTTCTATACATTTCATTTAAATAACAGTACTTACATGGGTACCTAACATGGGTTTAGGCTACTCTATCCACCTCCAATTATTAAGCGATCACTTATACAGCTCAGACATCTTATACTAAAGGCCTGTTTAGCTTCTAACAGTTGTAAAAAGTGGAAAAACATACCAGCATATCTCGTTTTAACATCTAGCAGAACACTTGGGATGAAATCACCCGTGCTGGTGAGACGCTGTTGTCCTGCTGGAGCAGTTGTGGTCTTCAGAATGGCACTAACTCATAGTCTGGTCACACTAATACAGTCCAAGCCCCGCCTCTTACCCTGGCTGTGCACTTTTAAAGGGCAGTTCCACCAAGTTTTCAAAAAGTCAACACAATTCCATATTCATACATTCCAATTACAAAATGTTCTCTTGAGAACAATTCGTTCAGGTTCATTAAACAGGAATACAGCCAATTTTTTTACAACATATCTGTCTCATTCCTTTGCTGAGATATAAACAAAGTCATTCAGAGTTGTTTGCATATCCCTTCACTATGAATTATTTTTTATTATAGGCCCAAAGGTTCCTAAAACAATGTATGGGGCACCAGGCAGTGTATTTATAACCATTTCGTGTAATAACTGAATCTCTGAATGAGCTTTTAAGAGTCATTATACACTTCTGACGTCCAGTTCATTACCACTGTGAACTCAAACCACTCTGAGCGACTTTAATGACTGGAGAACAAAGACATTTACAAAAAGTGGATTAATTCGGTCTCTAAGTTTCTCTAGACTGGGCCATTTCACATCAAACCCCTCTGAATCGCTTTCATTAAATGTAGAAAATTGAAACAATCCAAGTAATTCCACTTAATAAAGTGGCTGCATTATTAATATTACACTAGAGAATAAAAAAAAACCATTCACATAATTCAGTCGCCACCCCATAATGGCATAATTTATTTCCCCCATTCGAAATCCACACAACAAGGTAAATCCCTAATGGATCAATTGTGCTCTCACACCTGCCATTGATAAAATATATAGTGCATAACACCTAAACGATGAACCCATTCTAAAACTACATACAGCACCCATAGTTTGAGAGTTGCTCTTTAAAAACAGTATCAGACAAATAGAAAGCAATGCAGTAACACACGGAAATGCAACAAAGTCGATACAAAAACAACCGTTGCATGAAGTTTAGTCCGCAGCTTAACATCCCATAATCACAGTTAGTGTGGACACACACTAAAGCCTTTTTTTGTGCAATAGTGCTGTCTGGGGAGAGTCACACAATGTTCAAGAAAGTCCAAGTGGTGAGAATGTTCAGGAGATGGGCACCAGCCCCTATTGCTACACTGAGCTCATTAACCCCACATTCACAATCAGAACTGACTATCCTATTCATTAAGGCTGCAAGAGGAAGGGGCTGGGTCTTAACCAGTAACATCACAGAGACATCCCACACAAAGAAAAACACAGCATAACGGAACACGATGTTTGGTAGTCATGTGCTAGTTCACTATTTCAAACTGGTTCGTTATTTCCTATGTGCGGTTTGGGGTACTTCTGAGCATTAACCCATACAAGACTAGCAGCTTGGTATCACAAGGCGGAGTGTGTGTTAGTGTCCTTGGCTTGTGCAACCATCCATGTGATGAGGGACCATAAAAAGGGATGGGAGTGATGGTCAAAAACAACAGTAACAATCAGATTCACAACCGCAAGAAAACGCCAGTCACTCTCCAGTTAATCAGTCTGCAGGGCTGGATGTGCTTTTCTCATTTCAGATCCAGGACCATGCAGGCAGGGTTCTCCAGGTAGGACTTCCACAAGTTGGAGAACCGACACATGGTGGCTCCGTCGATGACCCTGTGATCTGCAGACCAGCTTACATTCATGATATGTGCTTTCACGACCTCGTCCTTCTCATTAAACCGGGGTAACACCTGGCAGGAATGAAGGATACCAAAATAGGACCTCAATTTATGGTAAAACCAACAACATTTGTTCTTAAAAAGGTAAAAGCGCCACAAACCTGAAGTTTTCCAAGAGCTCCAATGGCGACCTCGGGCGGGAGGATCACTGGCTTTGCATAGGTACCTCCAATCTGAGGGAAGGAATAGAATGTTTGACCATCAAAACTGGGGCAGAACAAGTTGAATAAAAAATCTGGACACAAATTAAAGGTAGTCAAATGATTTACACTGTGTGTGTTTACAGGCAAACCAATATTATCAGATTTCTGCAGTTATCTGATTATTCTACAGGTCATGTAAACATCACACTCTAATTTCCCAGACCTGATGAAAGTCACTATAAGACTTCAGGGAATCTGATAAAGAGACCTGGATTTTAGCTCAGTATTCAGGTTTTTGGTATGGGTGCAATCCTTGTTCCAAATTCCTTGTTTTTTCTAAATCTGTGCATTTGCAGAAACAGAATCGGATAAAGACGAGCTTCCCAGGAAACTTACACCGAAAGCTTATTTCAACGCTAAAACTGTGAAGTGGCATCAGATTGAGTAATCTGAAGCCATATTACCTCCCAAATATATTTACCTGTAAACAGAGACTCAATGTACAAAAAAACTAACAAAGAAAATAAAAAATATCCCATTCTGCACTTTAACACAGTCAAAATCTGATTTTCTGCAGTTTTCTGATTTGTGTTTGAATGTAAACACACTAACAGTCAGTAAGAATTCTTCATGCTACAATAATGCTTCATGTATTGTTTTATTTAATTCAGCATCAGGTTTAATCTACTTTTAAACAACCTGATAGAAAAACTCAGTTGCAGGTTACACAGACCGCAGTCTAAACCTCTATATTTATGATACCTTTCAAAACAATTCCATATTTATAGGAGTCGAATAGAAACTACTTTTTGGTGGGAATGTCGAAGTAGATGTTTATGTTTGACAATCGTATCAAGAATTGTATTATGGTCAAAAAATGAGCATCCTTTCCTAAATATTATTATAATTAGTTATAAAATATTCCAAAATCTACACAGTTGAATTACAACCCTCAGATTAATGTGTCGTACTGCTCTGATACATTCTCACATAACTGTTATGAATCATTTGGTTAAGAGACCGAACTCTTTCAGGCACACTCACTGAGCCGATGTTGGAGAGGGTGAAGGTCCCCCCGGAGAGCTCAGCTGTGCCCAGCTGCCCAGACGCTCCTAAAGTCTGCAGCCGATTGAGCTCCACTGCGATATCAAAAACACTGAGAATCTGTACATTCTTCACACTGGGCACCAGCAGGCCCTGTGGAGTGTCCATGGCCAGGCCAATGTTATGGGAAGCCTGTGAAAGGAATCACGCCAACAAACCCAACCTTAACATTAAACCTTCCTTTTCATGCAAATCATCAATGCGCAAGATACCCAAAGGTGGACTAACCTTGTAGGTAATGTTCTGGCAGGCTTCATCCACAGAGGCGTTCAGAACTGGAAAGTGGAGGAGGCCAAGAGAAGCTGCCTGTTTGTAAAACAGGACTGTTGGTCATTTGAATACCATTATCTCCATTTTTTTGTTCGCCAAGGTTGGGACTACTAAGCAAGACGTTACCTTGATAAAGAAAGGCATGTAACTGAGCTTCACTCCTCGAGACTCAGCCAGTTCCTTAAGCTCCGAGCGAAGACGCACCAGTCGTGTTAGGTCCACTTCATCCTTGAAGCCGAGGTGTGGTATCCTCAGAGCTGCCGTCATGGTCTTCACCATGGCCTTCTGAATACCTGGTTAAAAACGTGTGCATGTTGTAGAAATCCCAGTGAAATAAAGAGTTTGATGCTGTATGTAAACAGTGTAGTCCATACAGCCTATAAATAGATACAAGGCTGCAAAAAGGCCTGTTTTGAGTTCATTCATTTTGTGATGTCACAAAAATTCATTTACATGCATCCAGCTCTCCATGCTGAGGTTGTCCCGAGTGTTTCAATTTCACACTAACATAGTGCAGTGCGGCTAACCAGAACAGAACTCTTTTACAGATGATCAGCATTAAAGGCACAGTACCTAAACAGTGTGTTTATTTCAGGTATAGAGAGAGGCTGGAAAATGGTCATGCAAGAATGAATGATGACTGTTTTATCAAAAACATTATAAAATGAGACCCTTTGAGATTGTAGTTACATTTATCTGTTAGCACACAAGCATACTTTGCACTTTTTGCATCATTCTTTGCACTATTTTGCACTAACTATGCTGCTTCTGTAAATCTGTATTTTTTTTATAACTATTATTTGTTTTAATCTCCCCCTTTATCTCCCTTTCTTACAATCACGTGTGTAATGTTTTGAGTTTTGTGTTGTCTTGTCTACTGGTCCTCCTGGGATCATCATCATCATCATCATCATCATCATCATCACCACAAGTTCCTGCTTGTTTGGAATAAAATTTTGTCTCCACACTGTCCATTTACTAGTCATTTGCATAAAAGATTGGACAACACATTCTAGTGGAACACAATATTAAAGTGATGAAATAATCCTTACATTTACACACATTTATGTCCCGGCAAACTTCATATCCAGCTGGACATTTGATTGAATTGTAATGTCATAATTTAACGGCTGACATTGACTGTGAAACCAAACCAGACTTTATCACCAACATCTGAATTTGCCTGATTTCTAAAGCATAAGCTCCGAATTTGTATAATTTTGACCTACTCAGCTTTTCTGAAAATACGGAGTTACTTATTTTATGATTATTTAAAAAAATAATGATTAAATTTCTATTTCATAATTATTTTAAATTTTGCAAGGAACAACATATATTAAATGCACTGTAACCCATTTTCCCTGTACTATTCACAACATCATACCTTTAAGAGGCTCAGTTTGGTCTTTGCCTGTGAAGACAGGCCTCGGGGTGATGGGTGTAGGAATGCCTGGAGGTCTCTTCTCTGGGGTCTTTGCTGCTGGAGCTGCTGGTGCGGGAGGGGGAGGCTGGATCTCATGGAAGGGGCTTGGGGGCAGGATGGCCCCCGTCTGCCTGGCTATGAAGTTCAGTATATCTTCTTTAAGAATGCGCCCATCCTTCCCAGTGCCTACAACTTCACTCAGTTTGATCTAAATAGAAATGAGTGACACAGAGAGGTTAATGCTGAAATTGTTTCATTTACTCACTGCACATAAACCACAAAGCCTGGTTTGAACTTCTGAATTCGTGTAAAATGGTTAAAGAACCCTGACGTAAACCCTTCCTATAAATATTCTCTCATAGTAAAGTCAGATGGTTTCTAAGCCCATCCAATCAGTCTCTCCTTCTCAGTTCTCTCGGTTCGTTGCCCTAACCCCCTCCCGTGACTATGGAAACAGCTCTGCTCTGGTGAACTATGTGAGGTCGTCGGGATTTAACAGACATTTTTATTTTTGTCTTTCTCAAGAAAGGACAGAATCTCCCCCTCAAACACACACACAATCCAAACCTTGGCTAACAGTAATCAATCATGACCTCCTTTTATTGTCTTTTATTGCCCCTGTTGAGCTCAGCAACTTCTGTAACAGAGCCATCAGCCCCTAATTCCACCACCACCCTGACAAGCTCACTTTTCTCAGCCAGAGAATGAAAACATTCTGCTACAAAATGTAAAACAGTGCTAAATGGTTCATGTTTTAAGGGAGTTTGAACTGAGAAACACCAACCGTTCATCTGTATTATTGTGTGTGTCTGTCTTTGTGTGTATATGCGTGTGTGTTTGTGTGTGTGGTGAGGGCAAGAAAGAATCATTTTGGGCAAAAAGACCAAAATGATACTTTTGGGCCGAGTACTGATCCCTTAATATTTAATTATAGGGATGCAAGATTGAAAACTGCAGATTCTTGCTCAAAACACGACCACCCAGTTTACTAGACTTGATTTTGAAGTGTGTTGTAATTCATTGGGGTAAATAACAAGAGGGATGTAAAAAACACTCTTAACATACTTTAATTCTTTTGCTACACTTGAAAGTTCATTTTGTGTGACTCAAGGTGCTTAACAGGCGGTTACCTTTATCTTCCCATGGTTATTTAAATAGACAACTGATGTCAGTACCATTTTGGGGCATTCATGTAATTTATATTGTGAGTTTGACTAATAGACAGTGTTGGAAACGTGCTCTTGTGTTTTAGAGCATACAGTGAGAGTTTCAGGCTGACACCAAAGACAGAAAATGTCAAATTGTCCATTTGCCATCTAACTGTAAAGAAATGTGAATCTGCTATAAAAAAGGCATAACAGGTACATTTTTATTTAACCATTTATATATTTAAACTAATAAGTCTTTTTTCCCTTTCTGGTGAGGTCGGAGGCATAAATTGCAAAAATAATAAATCACAATGCATCGCAATCACAAACTATTGTGATATTATACATAGGGCCTTCTAGTGATAATAGTGTACATTAGGGCTTCCCACTCCACATATAACAGTAATGGTCACTCACATTGTTCTCCATAGCTAGGCGTCGCACTGCTGGGGTGGCCTGAGTCTTGTGTCCTTTAATCTCCTGGTGGGTGTGCTCCTCCTGAGATATAGCTGGGGTCTCCATCACATCCTTTTCTGGGGCTGCCAGAAGGCAGAACAGAACAGCTAACATGCACTGTATTCAGTATATTAATGCACTTCATTTTATTAATGAGCCCATTTATAGTATAAAACAGCAGGTTTGATCTTGCAAATCAAAGTTTGGTGGTAAAACCAGAAGAAGAATAGCAAGCAATTCTGTTTCAGTTCTATGCTTATGACTACAGATTTCTGACACCAGTTCTTGTTTGATGCATGCTTACCCTGGCCTCCACCAGTCTCGATGTCCACCAGCGGCATGCCCACAAGAGCAATGGAATCAACGTCGTAGTAGAGTTTGCGAATGACCCCATCATAGCGGCTGGTGATGGTAACAGAAGCTTTGTCGCTTTGTACTTCACAGATGCTGTCAAACTGGGATACTAGGTCACCTTCTTTCACATACCTTTTCGAAGAGAAAAAGATATTTAAGCCTTCGGGATCAGATCTGATAGGATCTGAAAGACATGACTTTCTCCAAGACAGTAATGAGTCACAATGCTGCCCCTGGGTGGTGTAATTCAGACTCAACAGTCTTATTTACAAGACATTTCTCACAGTCCACACTAAATGAAATGCAGAAAGATTTTTGTGAAGCAGTTTGAATGGACTATAAATGAAAATATGCCATATAAAACATATAAGATGAAAGAATCTGCATCAGTGCGTGTCCGACTCCAATTAACTGGTTGTGTGTGGATGCAAATTCTAGACTGTCCTTTAACTTTAAATGCACTCGTTAACTGTTTTAGCACTTAACTCCTTAAATATCTAACACTCGTCTGTTGATCCACATTATAATTAGATTACATGGCCTGTTGTAGGTCAGTAGTGATGAATAGAAATTACATTTCCAAGCTAATAAAGGTACTCCTCAGGTAATAAAGGTGAACATCCTGTCAATTTATCTACAAGCAAAGAATATTGAGTGTATTTTAGCTAAGTGAGTAACCTGCAGAAATGTGACTAGTAGTGTGTGTATTCAAATATAAATATAGGTTTTGGATTTTGTTTAAAAACGTTACAAAACGAATACATTTTGTATACCCTGCCATGAAATTGGTGAACATTGATTTCCTATGTGACAATTTCAGTATTTTACCTGCTAGTCTACACTGTGAATCTGCTGATTTTGCTGGTCAGTCAAACTGTCCCAGTGACTAAAATCTCTGCTGAACCAGTCACACAACAATTTGGGCCCTTGCACCCTTTATAGCTGTCGTCCTGGGATGTGTGTGCGTCAGTCTCATTCAACTAATGGCCATGTTAAATGTGTACCTGGCGAAATCATGCATAACCACTCAACTATCTCTTCACATGAAGAAGAGCTTACCATTCTTTAACAGTCACCTCTCTGATCCCCTCTCCAATATCTGACAGTTTGAACTGTAAAATCGGTCCTCTTGCAGCTGTAGTGTGAAAAGGCACAGTTGCAAAATAAACTGCATACAAATATGAGGTTATGAACTCTCAGGTGCTGCGCTCCAAATACAGAAAGCTGACACTTACCATAGCAGGTTCTGAAAAATCGGCGCTGATGCAAAACGCTGACGGAATATGAGTGGGATGCAAGAGGAGTTTTCTGAACCTTGGAGGAACAGAACTTTTGCAGACGTTGTACCGAGACCTGCAACCCAGCAGGACAAAATGAATAAAAATGCTGACAGTTGCAGTCTGAATTCAGAAAGACTGTGCTCTGTTCGGCCTGCTGACAGAAGGTATGACCTGTACACTGAGCTGCAGCGTTACTGCATCTGCACTCCCGAGTCATTTTACCAAGCAGTTTCCATCCAGGTGCACTTTAAAGATTTGTAATTAGGGACTGCAACCCATCTGCTTTGCTGTTGTACAGATTATCAGCCCCTCTATATGCACATCAATTGAAAGGCAGGCACTAAAATCCAATATTACAATATTTTCTGGTTTGCATTAGAAGAAAACGTTAATGAACTCATGCTTGCTGCTGCTCAATGATATTACAAACCTGATACAACTGGCTTGTTCAATTTTCTTCTCCTAATATTACACCAGAGGGAATCTGGCACAGCTTTTCAAGCATTTACCAGACAGAAAACAGACTTGCAGAAAGAAAACATACCCAATTTTAAGTTGTTCTTTCTAAATAATCTAATGGTGTGTCACATTTAACCATTAGAACCTGGATATCAACACAAACAGCATAACATAATAATAATCATCAATCAGCATCATCATCATTAACTGATGGATGTTTGGATGGACATAATTGTACATGACACTTCTGTATATAACACCTGAACATTTGCTGCTCTTTTCAGTACCCGCACTTCATTTCTCATTTACTTGCCCAACTGTTTGTGTTTATTTTTCACTTTATTTTATTGTTTAGTTTCTCATTTACCTGCGTGGCTGTTTTATTATTTTATTTGATTGCTTACTTTATTTCCCATTTACCTCCCCAAATGTTTTTACTGTTTTACTGCTATCTTAAGCAGTGCATTTCTATTCATCTTTGCACTATTTTTATTGTTTTTACAGTTGCTGCAGATGGATATTTGTCACCAGAATTTATTTGTACAAAGGCATAATGACAAACTCTTAATCGTATTATAAAAAAGATCAATAGAAAGGAGCAGCAATACCACAGTATGCCAGTGTAAATGATATATCGTCCAGCAGAACCACGAGTGTGTATTACTTGGCAGTGTATTTAGTCTGTTACTCAGCTAAAAAGTTAGTTACAAAGTTAGTGGTTTTCATATCAAGTCAAACCTCACAGTTTAGTGCCTGCCTGCCTTGGGTGTCCGCCTGGAATCTTTTGAAACAACATATCAAAACAGAAAACTAAAAAAAATCCAAACTATACAAGACATTCCCGCTCCTTCACACACCGGACAAACAGATGCGCAACTTCAGTACAAACTCACACAGCCACGTGAGCTCATTCCTCACCAGCTGCCTTCAGACTCCACAATGAGTCTCTAACCCGACTCTTTCTCTCCCAGCACTGCACATCCTACACTTTAGGTATAGTTGCCATATGGTATTGTTTAGTGTATATTTTGTAATTTTTGTAATTATCATAATATTATTTAGCACTGTAGTGTTTGCTACTGTCCCAACTTGCATTTCCTTTAGGATCAATGAAGTACTTACCTACCTAATTAACAAGCTATCCATCTACTAGAGCTGCATAATGTGGACAACATATCAATATTGCTATTTTACTGCTACAAATTGCAATTGCCATGCACTCTATGATATTAAAGGTCCTGTATAATCACATCTCCTTATTCTGGCTACAGCAGTTTAGCCCTGCCTATTCATGCACCTATTTGCCAACACCTGCAATATCTAAAAATTAGACTGCTATTGGATTACATGAAGACCTTGATTCGTCAGAACATCCAGTAACTCACCTGGAGCTGTGATTGGTCACCCTGTTAGAAGCTGATTTGCATATTACAGCATTCTGCAATATTAGCAGTGCAGAGACTAATTTTGCAATAACTGGCAGATAACAGATTTTGCAGCTCTCTTACACAATATGGACAAAAGTATTGACCATTACACCAACACAGACTTTAATGACTACATTCAAATACATAGACTTTAATATGGAGTTGGTCCCTCTTTGCAGCTATAACAGCATCCGCTCTTCTTGGAAGGCTTTCCACAAGATTTTGGAGTTTCTGTGGGAATTTATGTCCATTCATTCTGTAGCATTTATGA
>JBBPCY010071425.1:0-11918 GCA_037974405.1 Brachyalestes nurse
TTGTGGGAGGGCTCTTTGAAACCCTAAGACCCTCAGCTATTGGTTAAAGAAAAGAAATTGATGTAAAGATGTAAAAATGTATGTTTCTGCGCGGGAACTGTATACGGGAAGGAGTTATACAGGAAGGGGTGTGTCGTGATTCACCCTCCTCACACCGCGACACGGGTTCGTGGACCTGAGTGTCGTAAATTCGGTTTTGTATCATATATCGTTACAGCCCTAATATATATCTATCTCATAAGCCACCACTATATATACACATACATACATATGCAATAAAAAGAGATGCAGTACGAGATACCAACGGTAATGTTGGGAGCCTCACGTTCTAGTTTGTCTTTAGTGTGTTTCCCTGTTGCTGTATTTCACCTGAGCATTTGTTGTTCTCTTCTGAAGCCATGACTCAAACTTTCACACGGATGACATTTTCAGAGCTAGCACATGACCATACATGTTAACATCATGGCAAGTAAAAATGCCACATCAAACTGTAATTTTCAGCCATAATTCCCATTACAAATGGAAAAGGACTCAAAGTTCGGTATGTATCATGGTTTCTGGGCCATTATAAAAAAAATATATAACATTTTTTTTTTAAAAATCACACTTTACACAACGAACTATTTGGATAAAACTTCCCATTCTAAAAATGACAGCAGGCCTTCTATTTCTACTGTATGAAATCAAGGGGAGAAAAACATGCAAACGAAGTGCTTCTTAGCTTTGCCTTCTCTATTAGAAAAAAAAAAAACAAAAAAAAAAAAAACAGGGTACATAATGTCGCTGCGTTTTTGCTTCCAATTTCTCTCCATATTGTTTCATAGAGTTTGAAAATTACTTTGATGCTAAAAAGAGTGGGGGAGGTGACATTTAGCACGGTTCAGTCTTTTTCATCAGGTGATGAATATCAGAGTCAATAACCACCAAATAAGGCTGTAAACTTCTGGATATGAATACACACAATACTTTTGTTATTTATTTATTCATTTGTATTTGTTGCACATTGTTGCTCGAAGGCTGCAGCGTGTTTTCTTTAACAAATGGACTCTTCTTGCTCCAGCTCCAAGAGATACAGCCATAAATTAGATCTCATGTTAGAAGTGTTTTCACTCGAGTAGTCAACAGCGGCATTGCAGACTGTACTTCTTTGTTTAGTCTTCTCACCCTCATCATTGCATTGAAGGCTGAATCCAAAAAGTTCCTGCATAATGGCTTTGAGAGACTGCCTCAAATGTGTTTCTCTCTGTATCGCTAGCACTTGTCATGTCACTTTGGAGATTAGAGAATATTTGTTTTGTTTTTTTTGTTTTCACTCTTTTCTCCAGCTTGTATTTGCATTCAGAGTGCTGCTGGGATCCAGAGAAATTCAGACAGGCTCCAGAGAAATTCTCATAATCTCCAGAGAAATTCTCATAGGCTCTCTGGGAACTCAAAAAAGCTCCAGGGAAATTCTGATGGGCTAATGAGAAATTCTAATTGCTCCAGAGATGCTCGGAGGACCTGATGCACAACCTGTATGTAGTCTGTAGCACAATAAGTTTTATATTTTAAAATGGCATATTGTAATATTACGTGGTTCATGCTTGCATACTGAACTGTAGGGAGCATACAGAATGGTCTGAAAACTTATAGTGCACTGTTGCATCCTCAGTTCCAATATCGCATCGCTGGTCTTTTAAATTTATCTGTAAGTCACACTGTATGCTGCAATAATATTCACCCCTCACACACATCCACTCACACCACACGCAGACGGAGAGAAGACAGCCTGGAGAGAGAGAGGGACAGAGGGAGGAGAAAGAAAGAAAGAAAGAAAAGGGAAAGAAAGAAAGATGAACAAAGAGAAAGAGAGACAGAGAAAAAAAGAATGAGAGAGTGTGAGAAAAAGAGCGGGAGAGATAGAAAGGGGAGAGAAAAGCAGGGTAAGACAAGAGTGAGTGAGACAGAGAGAGAGCAAGAACAAGAGAGGCAGAAAGGAAAGAAAGAAAGAAAGGAAAGGAATAAAAACGAAATATAGAAAGAAAGAAAGATGAACAAAGAGAAAAAGAGAGAAAAAAGAATGAGTGTGTGAGGATACACAAGGTCAAAGATAGAAAGGGGAGAAAAAAGCAGAGAAAGACAAGAGTGAGTGAGACAAAGAGAGAGCAAGAACAAGAGAGAGGCAGAGAGCAAAACAGAGAAAGTGATTAAAGAAAAATACAGAGATTGTGAAAGAGAGAGATTAAGAATGAGAGTGAGCCCAAGGAAGAGGGAAAGGGCAAGAGAGACAGAGGAAGAGAAAACAAAGAAAGTGAAAAATGAGACTGCGAAACAAAGAGAGAAAAGAAAAAAGAGAATTAGGAAAATAGAGAACAAAAGAAAGAGAATGAAAAACAGTTGGAGAAACAGATAAAGGCAGTGAAAAAGAACGGTTGAAAGACACAAGAAAAAGACAAAAAAAAAAAAAAAAAAAAAGAGACAGACTGCAGTCTTGCTCAGAAAAAGCCGAAGGCTTGATTGCAAAAATACGCGAGGACAAGACTTCAAAAACAAAATTCCACATTTTCTCAATTCTACACTTTTTCCACACACAAACCCTCAGGTCTGCATTGTGTGTCAGTGTATCAGTTCTTACACGACCTTTTTTACAGCCACCTCCGGCCTCTGCATTCAACACATCAGGAATACTGGTTTTAAAATGTTTAAGCACATCACACTATGAAGTAACTTGCAATAATATCCAAAACCATCCAAGAAGAAGTAGAAAAAGAAGAAAAAGAAGTAATAGAAGAAGCAGAAGAAAAAGAAGAAGCAGAAGAAAAAGAAGTCAAAGACAAAGAAGAAAAAGAAGAGGCAGAAGAAGAAGAACTTTCAAACAATAAGGTCTCTCCATTTTCTCCCTCACTACAGTGGTCGTGTGCCATTTTCTTGGAAGCATATCTGTTGCACTCTAAAGAGGACAGAGCTGCTTTCTTATTCATGAGTACTGGCCCATTTGCATTTTCTTCAAAGTTCATGGGAAATTTGTCCAGGATTCTCTTCAACCTGGCCAGGAGATAATGCTGCATACGAAATGCCTCATTAACACGAGGGCCAAAAACACAAGCAGAGGTCAATCTTTGGCCATGATATGGACAGCATGGTTATAATGTGAATATAATAACAGTGAATATTAAAAAATGGAAAGTGGAAGAGGTAAGCGAGTACAAGGAAACTGTACTCAGGCAAAAGTACTGGTACTTCGTCAAAAGTGGAAGCATGAAGCCAAAATACACCAACAGCTGATTCTGAATTCAAATTCAAATAGTGAAGTGGTACAGTCTGTTATGTTGGTAATCAGTTCTCAGTTTAGGATTTCCACTCCCACAATAAATCATGGAAGCATTTTAAATTATCGGACAATAAGAAACATGCTTGGTTTAAATGTGCAAAAGGGGGCTGGTTAATCGCCAAACCTGTTTGCTATGGTGGTTTTAAAGGGGGGGGGCAGTCACTCATGCTCAAGACTGATGAGGAGTGTAGTTTACTTTAATTTCTGTAACAAGCGAGTGGTCTGACTGAAATCAATCATATTTCACCCAAATTTCTGCAGCTGAGACAAATAAAATAACCAGAAAACCAAGTGACTCATGAAAGCTGTGGCTATAAATCAGTGAGAGGGTTACAAGGTTTCTTTGTGAGGACCAGCAAAACCCCCCCACATGAGCATACAGACCTTTCAGTTAAAAGCAGACGGCAGAGAGTGAAGCTGCCATTTGCTGAGCTTTTTTACCATCTCCTTTTACTTTTTAGTGTAAAGTCCGTGGCAGCAGGCAGCAGATGGTGAGTCCCTTTCTGGCTTCCACATTTTCTGTCTCTCTCATATCTCTTCATCAAGGGTTCACTCACAGCTGAAAGAGGAGCTTAGACGGGATATCAGCTCCATTTAACCCAAAACCCCTCTCCGCCCCACCCTTTCCTTCGCTGTGGTAGGCCGACTGGTTCAATCTCAAAGGCGTCTAAGCGGGAGGCAGCGCTTAAGCCCTCAAAATACATACAGTATGCTTTATAAACCATGACAGCGTCAGACACTAATTGCTTTTAGAGCGATTTACATTCAAGGCCTCAATAAGCTGCATTTCCAAAGGCATAACGGAGCTTTGTTCAATTTATTAGTAGCTACTCGGTAGGGGGCCCAGGCCTCGTTTCACTGTGAGGCCTATGACAGACTCTAAAAAGGCCAGTGCCAGTCTGGTTATGCCCTCTATTCATAGACTGTGCATCTTTCATTATTAATCTTTTCTCATTGCTGTTTTGAAAAGGTTGGTCACTTAGGGGTTTAGAGTGACTTAAGTAGGTCATGAGTGTCACCCATCAGCTGTGGAGCTCCTTTCTCTCTTGAGTAGCAAAAGTCAACAGCTTAAATGGGTTGGTGATCTGAGCTCAACTTTACATCATGACATTTGACTCCAGACTTCAACATGCCTCCGGATATCATTAGAATAATTTATACAAAAAATCTACTTAAAAATAGATGATAATAATAATAATAAATATGAAAATAATAAATATGATAATAATAATAAATATGAAAAACCTATTGCATACAGATTAAAAATAATAATAAAATGAGATTTTAGGTAAAAGTTGTGTAAAATATCTGCAAAAGTTAAGATGCACCACTTAAATGTTTTATTGATTTTGTGAAAGTAAGTATTCAGACTTATGTACCTATTGATGTACCTTTTGATATTCTGAATCAACTTTATGGAAAAAAGTTGATTTAAAATAGTGTGTAAAGAACTATAGGCCGGGAAGCAACCAAACATTTTTTTTGTTTTGCTGGGCTAAAGACACAGCAGACTCATAAACATGCTTAAAGTCTAAAGAGTCAGTTATAGATGTGTCACTACTTGTTGTGGTTGAATTAAAAATAATCAGCTTGTGAATTTGGCTATGTGCGCTTTTTCCACACCTGTTTTTGGGTGACAGTAGTTTGCTTCACCCGTTTTCAGCCATGTTTTACCATTAATGTTTTGGTATTAAGCAGCGAGTTACTGCCCTCCTTCATGGCTGAGCGGTAAAACACCACATGCTGAATGAAGAGAGTCAGACGATGTACCGGTTCGATACCCCGCTTTGAGAAGTGTTTTTTTTTTTAATACAAGCTTTTTTTGGCCAGTGTCTCCAAACTGTGGTTTTATAGCAATCACGTAATCACACTTTGCAATTTCTCACAGAAATGCAATCTAGTTTACAATAATAACCTGTATAGAACATTTGAGAGACAATCCTGTTCTTTTCCTGTGTCTGCAATATGCAATATGAGGGCAGAGGGCAGGGTGTAATTGGACAGCCAGGCTGTCCCTTATATAAAAGCACTAAGGAAAATCACTGCCAGTGTCAGCAACAGAGCTGCATATGCGCTTCTCTCTCTCTCTCTCTCTCTCTCTTTCCCTCTCATCCTCCCTAGAGCACCCAGGCCACCCGCTGTGCACAGACGCTCTACACACTCGCTTACAATCGGCTCTTTAATTTAATGGGTGTGTGTAAATGCTTGTAAGGAAGGAGAAGGGCACAGGAGAGAGTGATCAGGGAGCAGTAAAGTGGGCCTCTTCCGCTGTGCTGAGGAAATGAGTAATCCTGAGATGGTAAGAGTGCTAAAGCACTATGGGGGGCCGCTTCACAAAGCTGTTCATGAGGGATTTCAGCCAGGAGGCTGTACGAGAATCTCCTGGTGTGTTAAAGAATTTTGACTGAGTTTTTTTTTGTGATGATGCTAAATGCGATAAAAGTTAGCACTAAGGTAAAACTGCTGACAATTTGGAGCAAAAAACTTTTTTGGAGGCCTATAATAGAGTGAGAAACTTTTCAAAACCATTTTAATGGCAGTGAGAATCAGAAATAGTTGTTAAAAACGCACTTTGTTTTGCGTCAGATACGTTCAAGCAGTCACCGACACAAAATTTGTGATTCGGGAATCTCCTACAGAAAAGAATTATTTTTCAGAAGTAATGCATGTGGCGATTTTGACACATCAACTGACTTACATGTTTAGTGATCTGTTAATAAAACACTATTACACAATAACACAATTATTCCAATAGCATTCTGGCTTGTCCACTTGATCAAACTGTAGATGGGCAGCACAGTTCTTTATGGAGAGAAGTGGCTTTCAACTTGCAACTCCGGCATGTATCCCTTTGCCACAATGGTCAAGAATTTCCTCTATATGTACATAATCTGGAGTCCAGAGTCTTTAGTGATTTTTCAGTAATCCTTTCAAGAGCATCAGCATCTCTTTTTTCTGAGGTTTTCAAAAATCCATTATACACTTCCACAAGCATGTGTTAAGAACATCAAACGTTGATAACTTCCTGTTCTTTAAATAAAATAGAGTTCCCACTCATACCCGAGTGTCATCCCATTTACTGAAAACAGATACAACAACTGACTTTAATTTACTGGTAATCCTAGAACTTCACACTAGAATTGCCACTGACCAAAATGTAATAATGGACCATTTTGCTCAATAAATAAAAGTACTGTTGTCTCATTCTTTAATTTTGGGACTGTTTTCATATTTAAAAAAAAAACAGTATAATCTATTTACCTATTTATACAGAAATACAGAAAATTCTAAATTTTATCTCATATTTCATTGTATCTCTCTCTCTGAGTGGCGCCGAAGGGACGACAGCCTTTCAAGTAGCTCCGTACCACCATAACTTTTCTAACTTCTTTTCACCTTATTCTTTACTTTCTACTTCTCTCACGGAGAATTTATGTATCTATGGATACCGCACTTTCAATATTTTTTCAGTGCAACAGATGACATAACTGTGCAAGCTACCCGTGAAATAATAATTGTTTATTATTGAACATAAACATGACTGTGAAAGAAACCAGTGCAATAATGACCTATAATTACCTATTGTGCAATAATACTTACAATCACTTATTTTTGCTATCATCCCACAACTATTTATTTATCATCACTGCTGTAATTTATCATTACTGTTGTTTTCATCTGACAACTATTTACCATCATTACACTTTGTGACTGCAGCTATTTTTACATTTTTCAAAATATTTTTTATATACATGTTTCATCATTATTCATTTCTTATATCGGTTTCATTTTCTTACATCGGCTTAGATAGCTTTTCTTTTTATTTATCTATCTAATCTATCTAATCTATCTAATCTATCGTATCATTCATCTAATATTCTTAATTTAATATAAGATCAAATCAATGTGATATGTGCCTTGATTCAAGTCAGGTGTTACCAATTTGAGTGTAATAAATGATATGACTACTAAAGTCTTTCAAGTGTGTAACACTCAGCAGCCGTAGACTTGTTCAAGCAGCCGACTGGGGATCTGAAACTATTAATTATTGTCTCTGAAAAAGCAACAGCAGACTATTAAAGGCATGTGAGTACTTCCTGCTGGTAATTTTCACTGTCTGAATCGTTAGGAAAAAGAAGTCAAAGAAGAGCTCCACTGCGCAGTGTTTGATCTTTGTATGAACATCATTCACATATAAGGGTTATAAGAATGTAAACTTGCTGTGACTTCATTACAAAAATCATAAGAATGCAACACAGGACTTGGGTAAAGCATAAGCATTTTAAAAACAAATGATATACATTTCATTTAATCTCAGCCAGGACTACAGGAAAAGTGGTTTTGTTTTAAATTTGAACAGTCCTGGAAGCTAACGTCCCACAGGACAGGAGCTTGCAGAGAGTATCTGGACCCACCTGTTCGGCCTGGGCCGCCGTTTCACTGTCCTGCACCTCTGATGTGGAGTTCTCCTCTTGTTGCTCAGTTTTTCTGTCACTCTCCGACACTGTACTCCCACTGGCCACAGACAGTGTGCTTGACTCAGCCTACAGAAAAGCACAAAAATGACTCACTGTAATTGAATGTCCTTGCATCTCTCTCTTTCTCCCGCTCTCCACTTTCTCCCTCTCCCTCCCTAAAAACAGATCCACTAAGAAAAAAAAAAAGAAGAGAGAGACAGTAATGTGATTCTGAGTAATCACAGCAGGGCGCAGAGGAAGGGTGATCTTGGGAAGAGGGGAAAGGAGTCAGTGAGGACAGGCTGAAAAAGACACAGACAGAACATGTGTAAGATGGGAAACAGGCAAGTCTCAGACTGGCTCAGACTGCCGAGTCAATGCTACTCTCATCTTGCATTAGGCTGAACTAAAATGAGCAACATGCTTTTGTGTTCCTGAGTATGCAAGCTTCACCATGAACATAACAGACCTGTGAGAGTGAACACATTAAGATGTGAGATTGTGCTGAAGTGTATTCAGTGCCATCCGCTGTATGTAGAGGGGACCGACAGTGTCTGCATTTAACTGTAGCATTAGCAGTGTTTAGTGTGCATTAATCATTCATATATTTAACTGAAACAGAAACTGACATTAAGAACATTTATAAAAAGTAAAGAAAATTAGTGTTTAAATGCATATATGTACATGCACTGACCAGCCACAACATTAAAAGGACTGACAGGCGAGGTGATTAAAATTGATTATCTTGTTGGCACCTGTCAAGGGGTGGGATATTTCTGACAGCAACTGATCAGTCAGTTTTTGAAAATGACGTGGTAGAAGAAGGAAGGCAAAGATCTGAGCAACTTCGGCAAGGATCAGATTTTGAAAGCTAGACGACTAGGTCAGAAAATCTCCAAACCAGTAGATCTTGCGAGGAGTTCCTGGCATGCAGTGGTGAGTATCAACCAAAAGTGATCCACAGAAGGACCATTGGTGAACCAGTGACAGGGTCATGGCGCCCAAGGTCCACTGATATAAGGAGCCCTCGTCTACTATAGCACAAATTGCTGAAAAGTGTAAAACTGGCTAAGATAGAAGCCCACAGTGGTTATGGGGCTGCAGACTGGGCAAAGTGCCCATGCTGACCCCTGTCCGTTGCCAAAGCACCTATAATGGACAGGTGGCAATCAGAAATGGAGCATAGAGCCATGAAAGAAAATAGCCTGGACAGATGGATCATGTTTTCTTTTACTTCATGTGAGGCCGGGTGCGTTTGTGTCCCTAACCTGGCGAAGAGATGGGATCAGGATGCATTATGGAAAGAAGGCAAGCTGGTGCAGGCAGTTACCATCAACCTAAACATTGTTGCAGGCAAAGTACCCACCTTCATGGCAACAAAATTGTTCAGGAATTGGTACATGACAAAGAGTTCAGGGTGGCCTGGACTTCCAGATTCTCCAGATAAAAACCCAATTAAGTGATTGTGGAATGTGCTAGAAACACTAGTCAGATCCATGGACTTATAGGAGGTGTTTCCAATGTCTTGAGGCAAATACCACAGCAACTTCAGAGGTTTTGTGGAGTCCACGCCTTGAAGAGTCAGTTGTGGCAGCATAAGGGGGACCAGTACAATAATACTCAGATGGTTTTAATGTTACTGCTGACCAGTGTATTTACCGTCTCATTGTGCTTAGCATCATATGACTGGGAGAATACTAACAACGTTTTGATTTGAGCATAACTGGGCTAAACTGGGATAAAATTGAGAAAAAAGTAGAAAGAAAGTATCTTTTAAATGCAATTAAATGTTCCCAGATTCAGGTCTTTCCTTCACCAAGAAGACTAGCACATCTATTTTTCCTCAAACTTGAGGCTTGAATGCTTAAAGTAGTGTGCCAAGCTGTCTCTTTGCGAACTCTGAATTTTTAGGCAAAATGTATCCAATTAAAACTTTTTTTGAACAATGAATTTTGAATCATGTTGAAAACTATTAAAATTGCAGCTTTTGCGATTTGAACATTGCACTCAGACTTTGATTTTGATATGAAAATGATTCATCTTTCAGCCCTAGTTCTTGGTATTCCCAAAAAACATGTAATATTGAATAAAACATCTTAAAGGGAACATATCTACTGATTTTTCTTGCGTTACTGAAATAAAAAAAACCTTAGAGTGTAAACAGTGTTCAAGTTTTAAAATGTACAATTCAGTCTATTCATACAGTTCATATAAGGAGACTAAGCTGCAAAACCAGCCAGTTGAATTCGCTGTTTTTTGTGTCACAAAAAGCACTTGCATTTGTCTTTATGCATCTATTCAAACTACAGCAGTTTAGCCCCACCATTTCACTGTGACTTCTGAAAGAGGGACAATCCAAGACAACTGAACTGAACAGAGGTCATTTCCAAAAATGTCTTAAAAGTACAGTAACAAAACCAGCCTGTGTATAGAGATGGAGAGGTTGGAAAACAGCCCTGTAAAAACACACCCACCACATAAATGTTCCACAGAAGAAAAAAGGAAACAACACAATGAGGACATTTTAACTATTATACGTAACAGAAAATATGACAAGTCATTCCAGAAGAGTATAACTGATGACACAAACTATGAGGCACTGAAAAGCCTGCAAGATGTTTTAAAACAAACTTGTTTTATTAGAAGTTACTGTTTGAAATTATTCTTAATTTAGAAATGAGTTACCACGTTTAAACTATAAGGAGTTGTATTTGTTCCAATGCACCAGCTGCACTTTATAACCACTAATTTTCTTTACAAATAAAATAACATAAAATTCTACATTTTGTCACATCACACTTTTTTGGTCAAAATCTTCAAAAATGTAGCATGTTGCCAATATGTGTGTGTGTGTGTGTGTGTGTGTGTGTGTGTGTCTGTCTGTCTAGGGGGTGGGAGGGGGGTGCGGGGCGAAGGATTCTGTACCTTAAAGCTGATCTGCTGGGCGAGCTGCTGAGCCTGACGATCGGCTGGCTGGCGGTCGCTGTTGGGAGAAAGTGCCAGCAGGGCTGAACGCATGCAGCAGCCACACATTTCACAGCAGAAGTCCAAAGACCTGGAACACACAGACATTTCTCTCACAGGGATGCTTTTCGCATTAGACACGTTTTATGAACGTACCCAGAAACGTAACAGAAATAAAAGCACCTGGGTCTGTTGGGAATTCAGAGATCAATCAAGCCCAACCCTCAAAGCTTGTTGATGGGATTAAACAAAAAGGGCAGGCTTCTCAAAGAGCTAAGCGGAGGGCAATCTGGAGTTAGATCAACAGAAGCACTTTCATCAGTCATCAGTAAGATGCAGAAGCCACCTTCAAGCCCTGGGCGTCTCACTTAAAAGGATCTCCTCATTATGCCATTAGCACTATGCGGGGACAAACAAAAGTCATGCCTCCACACCAGAGGGACATCAGCTTGAAGGGACATGCTTAAAGGTTATTGGTAGATAAGAAAACATTAAAGAGCCCATACTGTGGAAACCCACCCTGGTTTAATTGAAGTAAAGGCACTTGATGCAGTATGTAAACAATGTTAAAGTTTCAAAACATACGGTTCAATTTTGAGATATGGAAACTAAACTGAAAAAACAGCCAGTTTTGAATTCACTGTGTTTGTGATGTCACAAAAGTCCACACAAATAAAGACACCAGCAGAAATTTCATAGTTACAAAGACACACTTAAAGGTTATTGATAAATTAAAGAGTCAGTACTGTGGAAACCAAACCTGGGTTGAATTTATGTGAAAAGCATGTAAACACTGTTAAGGTTTCAAAACATACAGTTCATTTTCTATACCAAACACTCCATACATGGAAACTAAACTGTAAAAACGATACTTAAAAAAAAGAATTCACAGTTTTTGTGATGTCGCAAAAACCAACACAGATAATTCTATCCGTCTATTCAGTTTACAGCAGTTTAGACCTACCCCCCACACTGAAATTATAAGGAGCTGGTTCTCAGCAAATGAAGAAGCAGCAAACAACCCCTGCCCCCCTCAGCCCTGCTGAAGTTATAAACAAGAATAAACAACAAAAATGGCTGGGAAAATGAACCAGTTCCCAGTCAGATAAAAATCATCTCAAGTCTCACACTTGAATTTGCAGCTGATGAAGAGTCAGCCTCTGCTGGAGGCTTGGCTGGGTGCACAA
>JBBPCY010071426.1:0-11917 GCA_037974405.1 Brachyalestes nurse
AAAGTAAAGTGTTCTGGGAGCATGTTTGGGGGCATATTTAGTGTTTACACTATAAAAATAGGCATTTTTAGGCATTTTTTTTTTTACCAAAACACAACAATGCATTTTTTCCACTATACGCAGGTGCTCTTGGAATGTAACCCCTGTGAAAAGCCATATATATATATATGTGTGTGTGTGTGTGTGTGTGTGTGTGTGTGTGTGTGTGTGTGTGTGTTTGTGTGTGTGCATGTGTGGGTTTCTGTATTCAAAATCTAAGTACAACACAGGGGCCTCTGTATTCATATACACATTCTACACATATATACACAGGCATTACATTTATATGTGTGTGTGTATGAGTGTGTGTGTGTCACTTGTCAGGAAGGGTTAACATTATTTAATATAATACAGTATAGAACAGTAAGTGTAATGTTTACTGCCGATGTTTTGACACATGCTCAGCAAACTAAAGAGAGAAAGTGAGAGGTGTGAGTGTAAATATTTTATGTTACAGTATACCAATATATAACTAATCCACATTGTCTTGCAAGCCTGTAGACTATAGGAACAATCCACATTGACCTGCAAGCCTGTATACTATAGGAACTGTGGCTGTGTATGAGCTCTGTGGTTTCTCTAAGAATGGTAAGTGTGCAGAAAGCCACAACGCACCTGCTGCATTACATGAACACTTATTGCTATCCGGTGGTGCATGCAGTCTACACAAAGTGTGTGTGAGGGTTTATGATTTTAAAAAAATGTTACAGTGAATTGTTGAACATTGTCTATAATGTTAAGCAAGAGAGACATTATCCACTGTGCAGGATTAACAGTCAGTCATGCCCTTTTTCATGTATTTTCATCTTTGATTGCTACTTTGAACACGATGATGAGAAAAATGCTGAGCATTGGTTGGATAGGCGGAGCTAAAAAGTGGTGCAACATATAATTTCAGCAATTCAGGAAATCAGAATTAGGGGAGAAAACTGCAGCCAATTTTCTTATTGTGTTTGCTAGCCAGTGGAGCAAAATAATTTCACAATAAAGACTGTTTCCAAGCTTAGTAACTGATTACTATGGAACTAAATGCTGATTATTATACCACAATGAAACATGAAAAAGTAGCAGCTTGATTTTCTCAATGGGAAGTGTTTCTTTTGCCATAATTCACCATAATCACACAGACACTTATTGCTGCTGGGTAGACAACAATAAATTAACATCCACTTAAATGTTTACACTGATGTTAAATAACGAAATGTTCTTTGAAATGTTGTAAAATCAAACACACTGCAGCTTAATTGACTCCAACAGAGAGAGAGTGTAAGATAAGATAAGATTTTAAAATAAGTGTAGTGTGTGTGTGTGGGTGTGCATGTGTTTGTGTTTGTATATGTGTGTGTGTATAGAAGCATTATAAGTTATAAGTCACATACAAGCAAACCACCTTCCCCAGCTGTTTCCCTCTGCACCTGTGTTCACACATTTCATTTCTTTTTGTTGTCTGCTCAAATATTTTTTTCATAAATCGTGTTTGCCATTGAAATACACTGTAGGGAGTGGGTGTAACTCTTTACTTGGAGAACAGAGTCGCACCATATTCCTTATATACATTTGAAACTGCACGGCTATCTTGACTGTTTTAATTTTTTCTATTTAAAATTGTTAATTCATGAAAAAGATCAAATGATATTCTTTTCCTCTGGAGTGCAGTGTAGCCAACATTTAGCTAGAAAGCTAAATTGTATATGCAGTCTCTGGGCAAGGGATACAAAGAAATACAAATTTTACAAAATAATGTACAGTGAAAGTTAGTTGCATATAAAAAAGTGCACTAGGCTTAATATCGTAAGGAAACAAACGGCCACATTACTGGTTTGATTTCAGCCATAATTTCAGCTGTAACTTAAAACAAGTAAAATGTGAACTTTGTCTGATGATGTTGAGAATTATATGTATTTGTAGTTATAATGAATAAAGCTAACGAAATCAGATTCACATCCCCTGTGTTGCACCAACACAGTTGCATCTACTGGAGGTTGTTGTTGGCCTGATGTTGTATGAAGCTGGATTTGTTTTGTACATTAATCAGATTTTTTCATGATTGCGTAATTGACAATTTACCAAAGGTCTGGGGGTTAGACTTGATATGCACACACACACACACACACACACACACAAACACACCACCACACACATATACAGCTCCTGAAAAAAATAAGAGACCACTGCAAAAATATTCAGTTTCTCAGTTTCAACAAAATGGAAATAATGACCTTTTATGTACTTCTAAGTAGTGTTTTACCATCCAGCTGGTCACATTGTGAGAGGAGAGTGTTGATTACAGCAGTGTTTTTTTAAATAAGATGTGATTCAGGTGATCACTAATCAGTCCCTCATAAAGCAGAATGAGGTGCTTGTGTAGGAATTTAACAGACACTGGCATGGAATGGCTGTCACACTCATAGAGATGCTGATTTAAAAATAAACTGCAGTGATCTCTTATTTTTTTCCGGAGCTGTATATTGAATGAATGTAACTCTTTTAATCACAAGGTCTGGGTTCGAATCCCAACTGCTAGGTTCCCTTGAGCAAAGTACCGTCCCCACACACTGCTCCTCGGGCGACCCTCATTGGTGGCAGCCCCCTGCTTCACTTAGTGAATGGGAAAGAATTTCACACGGTTCACACTCTGTGCTGTGGTGTGTTCATTTTTTCACTTTATAAGTCCATTTTTCACCTTTGGATTACTCACTAGGTGCGTGGACTCAGATTCTGTAAAGCCTTTGTGCCGCAGGGTCAGCTGTAAAGAGCTTAATAAATAAAACTGACTCGTCTTGACCATGATGAGGCCAATGCAAAGCGATGCCACCAAACTCTCCTCTGTGAACCAGGGCCGTGTGGCAAGCACGCACAAACTTCCATTTGAATTGCTTTTGTTGATCCCTGCTGCTGTATAATAATATACAAAACAGGGGGTTTAGTGGGGCATGATGATTGGATGGAGGGGCATTGCCTTACTTAATGACCCCCTGACGCGAGACCTGGCACAGTGTAATACAAACAGCAACATTACTGAAAAGTAAAGCGAGTGAAAAGCTGTCCATGCATACAGAAAGTCCTACGCTAACGATGACTTTACAGTTGAAAAAAAAAAGCCAGCGTTAATTACGCCGAGCTCAGGATGTTGACATTTCGGTTAATGGCTGTGTTTCATCAGATGCAGAAATATTCATTGTTACTGCGAAAGATCTTTTTTTTTCATATTGAATACATAATTCGAAATATTTCAGATACTAACATGGTTTTGAGTACACAAAAAGGCAAAGGACGTTTTATCTCTAAATTGCTTATTTGATATGCAAGACTGTTTGTCAGATTATTTGGGTATTTTTATGTTCCTCATCCACTACATTCATTATTTAAAGTTTCTCTCTCTACGGTTGCTTTGGACGAAAGTTTGAGAGAAAGAAAGAAAGAGAGAGAGACAGAAAAGTAGAGAGATAGAGGGAGAGAAAGAAGTAGAGAGAGAAAGGAAGAGATAGGGAGAGAGAGGGAGAGAAAGAGAGAAAAGTAGAGAGAGAGAGAAAGGGAGAGAGAGAGGGAGAGAGAGACAGAGAGAGAGAGAAAAAAGTAGAGAGATAGAGAGAAGGAGAGAGAGAAAGGAAGAGAGAGAGAGAGAGAGAGAGAGAGAAAGGGAGAGAGAGGGAGAGAAAAGTAAAGAGATAGAGAGAAGGAGAGAGAGAAAGGAAAAGAGAGAGGCAGAGAGGTAGAGAGAGAGAGAGAAAAATGGAGAGTGAGAGAGCGAAAGAGAGAAAGGGAGAGAGAGAAAGGCAGAGAGAGAGAGACAGAGAGAGAAAGAGAGAGAGAGAGAGAGAGTGAAAGTGAGAGAAAGAGAGAGCGAGAGGGAGAGAGAGAGTGTGAGAGGGAGAGTGTGAGAGAGAGAGAGAGAGAGACTCTAATGAGCCAGAGACCTGTTTTGCTGTTCCAGGGCAGCAGAAGTGAAGCTGGTAGGCAAAGATTTTCAGTGCCGGATTCTACGAAACGCGCTGCCCTGGAATGATCCCGTGCTCCTCTCCTCCGCTTGGATACGTCCCTCCTGGCTCTCCTACCACGCTCCGCATGTCTCCCTCTCACTCACTTCGCCTGCTCTGTCTTTTTCTACACTTTCCCATGGTCCCTCGCTCCCCTCAGACAGAGCTCTCTGGCTGTTAGTGACTGGCCGGCTCCCAAGGCCGGCACGGGGAGATGATTATAACTGAAAACTGTCCATCACTGTCACGAGGAAGGGGATGGAAGGGATTGAGGGATGGATGGATGATGGATGGCTTCTTTTGTGTGCGGTGATGGAGAAGTGGAATAACCCTCACCTGTGCCTGTACTGTAGTGCTGGAGCTTGTCACTGTACACCGCCTCCTTACTGTAGGCACGCTTCCTACAAGACAGACGGACAGAAAAAAGAAATATATATATATACACATATGCATGGAAAAGCTTAGGTGTCCTTGGTCGTGTTTCGGGTTTCTAAGTGAAAATAAGCACCTTCTATATAACACACCTTCGAGAGAACACACATTCTTTGCACATTTTAGGGCACAATTTCATAAATAAATAATTATGAATATACCTTTGAACAGGGGGAATTATTTTTTACCCTCAAAATGTTTGATAATGTAATAAATTAATTAGGCACTCCAGCGTTTTCTATAGAAAATGTGTATTTATTTTCACTTTAAAAATCATTTTAACCCAGCAAGCCAGAACTTCTGCATAGGACTGAATTACGTCTCATTAGAAGTGCATTAGAGGACCAAGTGTAAATGCAATGAGGTTAAAATCTTATCAGGTAGACTCCTGATATAATTTGCATGAAAAGAGCAGGTGTAAACGCTGTTTAACGGTGTTCACACTATTGTGGGAGATGTGTGTTGAGTGCCACCCTGTACGCTGGAAGCACTTCATGTGTCAAACCATCATCATATAAACACATTTCTCCTAAATAACAGTTTTTAAACTGAATATTTCATGATTCAAGAAAGCCTGAAATACAGACTACACCTTTAATGATGTTCTATAGTGCCTGGAAGCAAAAAAATAATGGACGGTATTTGGTTACGTGTATGAATTTTAGCACAGAGTAAGATCAAAGTTACATTTTCTCACTTCCCCACGCATATTTCTCACTTGTGAAACTAATAAACTCTTATGTTATCTTATTTTATCTTTATCTTTTTTTTAAACCATGTAGCCCCTGCAGAGCAGAAACACTGACTTCATTAAAAGTGAATGGCTGAAAGTGAAATGGCTGTAGTTAAACCAAATGCTTGGGTCTATTTTCATTATAGATTTTTCTATATTTACCTAAAAATGGATTTCTCTAATGCACAACTTTGACAGCTGAGCCACAAGCAGGTTCCTACCAAATGTACTCAGATAATATCCATGTTATATATAGTATTTAATATTATAGAGCAATATCTCAAAGACAGTTTCTGACTTGGTTTAGCAGAACGTACCATCTCAGCATACTTGAGTTAGTCTAGACCAACCCAAAACGCCGACATAACAAAGACAGAAAGCTATCAGTTTGAATAGCCCAGGTTTAGTCAACAGTGGTAGTGACGCATCTGCCTGCACCTGCCTGAGCCATTGAAATATTCATCATCACCTGACCCATTAAAATATTCATCAACCAGTGACCCAAACTCGATCCAACCCAACCTGCAAAGTTTCTGTAAGTTATTTATGACTTAGTATAAATATTGCTTTACTACTCTGCTACCCCACACCCACTAAATTTTCTAATAAGCTGAGCCAAAGCCATCCGGCTCCACACATCACTATTATATGGATATAATGGTAACTGGGTCCTAGGGGTGTAACGGTACAAAAAGGTCACGGTTTGGTTCACACTATAGTTCTGACATCACGGTTCGGTACGGTTCTGATACAGCGAAGTTAAGTAACAAAAAGTTCTAAAGAATGAGGCTTGGTTTGTTTTTGTTTATTTTAAATAAACAGCAGTGTATTAAGCAGTAAACACACACTCTTGCTTATATTTTCATGTATGTGTATGGCAGCAGAAGTGTTACGCCAGTAGGTGGCACTATTACACCACACTACGACCCAGGTTTATGATTTACTGGCATCGTTTGGTTTGAATTCATTATTAGTTGCTTAAAAAAGCAACTACAGCATTTCTAACGGAAAACTGCAAATGTGCCTCGGATTTACAGTACTGTACAAGTCTTACACACCCGAGAAAAATCGATTTAAAACCTGTAGCGGTGCAGTATATGTTAACAGTGCAGTAATAGTTAACAGTGCAGTAAACTACTATTAGAGTGTTTTTAAATAACATTAATTCAGTAAATAGTGATTTCATGTATCTCTAAGTGTCATTTCCAGACCTCTCCTCCTGGTTCAGCTCAGTCTATACCTCATTAGATTAAATCAGGAGCTGCTGAAGTTTCACAAATCCAGCAAAGGCTGAAGGTGAAACCTGGAACCAAACCTGGGTTCATCTAACCAGCTCACAAAGCTTGAAGTATTTTTTACAAACAAAACAAATCTTGATATTATTTAACACTTTCGTGTTTGTTTGCATTTATTCTAATTATGCACTAAATATATTTAGTGGCTGAAAGACTCTCACTGCTCAGATAAATGGATTTAAACAGTCTGGACAGGAGACTAAGACTTTTATACAGGAAATACTTTATACAGAAAATGATGATGATGATGATGAGGAGGAAATTAATAATAATGGTGTCCTTACCTGCTGCAGACTATAGAAATGGCCACTAGAGACACGATGAAGACCACAGCAGCTGCTGCTGAACCAGCAATCAGAGGCAACTGCTCCCTCAACTCAGACTTATAGTCTTCTGCAAAACGAGAGAGAGAGAGAGAGAGAGAGAGAACGAGAGATGCATTAAAAAAGCTCTAAACACAAAAGTCACACTAATTTGTCAGTGCTTTGATTTGCAAAGAAAGATAAAAATGTCCTTTCCCGGCACCCGACAACAAGCTTGTGCTACAAACTGCACGGTTAAAGGCAATCGAGAGAAAGAGAGAGGCACTTTACTAAAACATGAACAAGAGAAACACACATTCTTTCAAGTGAAGACAGAGAGAGGACGAGAGAGAGGGTGGAAAGAATCTGTGCGGATCGAAAAGATAAAAGAGGGGTGTGTGTGAGCACAGGTGGGAAAAAGAATCGACTCTTATATGCATCGGGATCTTCTCTTGCAAGATCTTGAATGGATTCGTAAAACATCGCTATGAGACTGTCGTTCTCCTACCGTAAATCCACTCACACACCCAGACCTTATCCACTACACTGTCCAGCCTGGAGGAAGAGACCTCATGCACGTCGGCAACTCGGCCGCTTTCAGAATCACAGGTTAATTCAATAATATGACATGGTTTAAACAGAAGCCTTCTCACTTTCTGTTTTTTATACCAAAAATGACTGAAAAACACTAGAGGGCGCCTGTGAGTCAGACCTTAATGCACTGATGTAAAAGGAGTAACTGACTAAAATGTGCCATAAAATCTATATATGTCTATCTATTGTACAGTCAATCAGTCTATCGCTCTATTGTGTAATGATTTTATCTATTTATCCATCCATCCATCTGTCCATCCGTCAATCTGCTGTACTACCTGCTGTGCTTTATCTATTCTAGAATCATTGAATCTATCTATCTATCTCTCTACCTACCTTTCTACCTATCTATCTATCTATCTATCTATCTATCTATCTATCTATCTATCTATCTACCTACCTTTCTACATACCTACCTACCTTTCTACATACCTACCTACCTATATATCTATCTATCTATCTATCTATCGATCTATCTATCTATCTCTCTATTGTATAATCTATCAACCATTCTATCTATCTATCCATCTCTTTCTCTCTCTCTCTCTCTCGCTCTCTCTCTTTGTCACTTCCTTTTGATCTGTTTCTAACCAAAAACTGCTGTTGACCAAATATTATTCAGGTGGTGACATGTGACATGTACACGGTGTAAATGGCAGGGTTAGTGGTGCATGGTATTAGTGCATGAGGCACAGTGGCGTCACTGGGGTTTTACACAAATCAGGCGTTGGGTAAGCCACCATTCAAAAATATCTGACCGTCATGGCTGTGTGATCAGAAACTGACCAGAAATCGTGCATCAATAGATGAGCTACAGTCTCCTAACTTTACACCAGCAAGTTGGAGCTACAGGAGGGGGGTTTCTAATAAAGCAGATGATGAGTGTGCATATACGAAGAGCCCAGGGTGTAGAGGAGAGGATGGCTCAGACGATATTTACAGGATAAACTGATGCAGGGTGTTGAGAGACAGAATGAAAGAAAGAAAAGCAGAGAATCACAAAGGGCAGAGGAGACGGTGGGCTCAGCCAGAACTGAGTGAAAGGCTTTGTGTCGGAGCATGCTGGAACACACGCTGGAATTGAATTCATCCTGCCACTTTAGAGGGGCAATCGAGCGAACATACCATCGGGTACGTGTGTGTGTGTGTGTGTGTGTGTGTGTGTGTGTGACTGTTAGCCTTTGTCTGTCGCCACTTCACTAATTCTTGATATGCTAGTCTGTACAGGGGAAAAGAACTAGGCCGAATTTCTTTAAGCAGCCCAAAAATGTGAAAACACCAACACGCGCACACACACACACACACACACACACACACACACGTACTGATCTTCCTTTTGTGTTCAAGCAGAATAGGGTCTCAAGTTTGCATTTGTCAAGTTCAAACACATAATAGCTTCTAAAGAAATTCCAGGCCCAAAGCAGGACTCATCGATTTTAGTGAAGCTGTTTCGAAACTCAACAGACCAACAGAGCCCCTCCCTTCAGCATTCCCACCAAATCCTCGCCCCTAACACACAGGTTAGAACGCATGAACGCAGACGCTCAATTAGCCGTTGCACTTTCTTGACTTCAGATCTACTATGTTGAATAATGACCTGTCGAGCAAATAGAGATCAAGGTGGCATCCCTGTTCATGCTCCTCCTCTCCTTCAGCACTGGAAAGCCACACCAACATTTAGACGTCTTTAATCAGGTGTGATTTCTAAGGGGGTACTGGTTACAAACCCTCCAGTAAAAACTTGACCATTTCACAACCCCTATTTATTAACATGGATTGTTATATGGATAAGGATTATTTGGCTCGCAACAATGACCATGTCTGTTTTCCTGACAATAAATTTGACCATAAATACATGTATCAGTATTAATACTAATAAGGAAGAAAGCCCGTCTACATTAGTCTAGACTGTTATATGTTTGTCTATTTCCAAAGGCTTTTTAATTTTGCACTTTTTTCCCTGTGGATATGTGCCCCTACACCCCCAAAGATAGTCCTGTTCAACCCTGTCAATGTTGCTGGCAGTGTAAGCTATACTAGGTTGTGGCAGAACTGGCAACATTGGTGTTAATTCCCTGCCAGTCCGTTCAGAGGCAGCTGGTGGAGTAAATTACAGCTCCTTGTTATGTGCCGTGGACATGCATTATTGAAAGGCGAGTAGTTATGTATCCTTGTCCTGTTAAGTATGACATAAATAACTTCTAATAGAAAATAATAGCTTTTTTGTTAATTTTATGGAGCTATTAAAGCACAAGCAAAGAAACGTTACTCACTTCTGCTCTCTAAAGGTCTTCTTAAAATCAAATAAACAAACATTACTCAACGCCACCCTCTAATGGTGTTAACATCATTAAACAAGTATTACTCACTGCTGCCCTCTAAAGGTGTTAAGAAACATCCACATAAACAAACATTACTCACTGCGGCCCTCTAAAGGTGTTAAGAAACATCCACATAAACAAACATTACTCACTGCTGCCCTCTAAAGGTGTTTTCAACATCAAATAATCATATATTTTCACTGCTGCCCTCTAAAGGTGTTTTTAACATCAAAAAAACAAACGTTACTCACTGCTGCCCTCTAAAGGTGTTTTCAACATCAAATATAACACATATTACTTACTGCTGCCATCTAAATAAACAAACATTATTCACTGCTGCCCCCCAAAAATGTTATTAATATATATTAATATATTAATGTTACAAATATTACTCACTGTTGCCTTGTACAGGTGTTATTAAAATAAAATAAATAAACATTACTCACTGCCGCCCTCTACAGGTGTCATTAAATTAACAGTGTTACTTGCCAGTACTTGAAAGCATTTTTTTCACAAACATTTAATAAACTTCTCACACAAAATGTTGGTTACGTTGGTGAGTGACTTTGAAAATTGGATTTATTTATGACACCTTGGACCCATCCCCTCCACCACGCAGCATGATGCAGGTCAACACAGACATTTGTTATCTGACAGAATTGGCAGTTAGGAAGCAGATAAAAGCTTTTACTTTTCTAGCCTGGCAGGATGTGATGCGGGAGAAATAGCTAGCAGGTGTTGAAGCACCAGTTCCATGTTTGATGTTTGCGTAAGACAGACGTGTCTCAGTAAATGCTTTGTATGCTTTTTATTTATCTGCATTTGTCTCCGTCCTGCGGATAAAAACACACCACATTCTGTTTGTCTGTGGCACAAACATGACTGTGAAAGTTAACAACCGTGGATCATAACTGTGATTAACTCTAATAACTGTGATCACTGGTTATGTAACAGTTTTGACTGGCCTGGGAAGGACATAAAACAAATTTCTCAAGATTATTAAGTGTTCAGAGGTGTTCTTGGATGAAAGAGGTTTCAGTTTCCTTTGTTCACATACAGTACTGTCCAGAAGTCTAAAGCAAATTATACTTAAAAGCTGTTGGCTACTGAGGCGTCAAAACACATATTACAATACATACAATCAACATTAATACAGTAAATAGTACATTTTCGCTTAACCATTTCCAGACCTCTTCTCAAGGAAACCCAGTATTACTTGTAGCTCCATCAAGTAGCTGGGTCGGTTCTATATACTTCATTAGATTAAATTCCATGTGTTTTATAAATTTTATAAATCCACACAGTGACTGGAGGCACAGAGCAGAAATTTGGAACCAAACTTGTGTTCTTCCAACCAGCTCACAAAATATCAACTACGTTTTACTGCTTTCTTGTTTGTTTGCATTTAGTCTAAAGTAAAGTGATCATGTTTGAACACACCACACAATGTGAAGAATGTGAAATTCTTTCTCTGCATTTAACCCTTTCAAGTGAAGCAGTGGGTGACAACAAACGAGGGTGTGGGGATGGTACCTTGCTCAAGGGTTCCTCAGTTCAAATCCCAGCACACTAGACTTGAACCCACAACCTTCTGATTGCAGGGGCAACTCCCTAAGCACTAGGCCACCAGGTGTCTAACATTCACTTGTGTTTTTGCTGGCAGAAAGAAACCCACGGCTGATACAAATGGCCTCAAACGATCTGCATAGACTTTTGAACAGTACTGTATAGTTACACTTGACAGACACATACATACATACTCACACACCGAAAACCACGAGTGGAAAATCAAATCACGTGCGTGTTTTTGTACATTTTCAGTGTCTTTTGTAGGAAAATCAGAGGGAAACATTAAACACATGTTACTGGTCCTGAGTTTTTTCTTGTTTCTCCATGTTTCATTTAGTCTCAGCACATAAAAGCAGGATTAGTGTTGAGTTTAGTGGAAAGGTCAGAAATCCCATGAGAACGAGGTTCAACGGGTGGTTAAAGGCTTTGTTTTCTCACTTACAAGCCACAGTTCTGTCTTTGTACAACACAAACACACACGAGAGAGAGAGAGAAAGAGAGAGACAGAGAGAGAGAGAGAGAGACAGACAGAGAGAGAGAGACAGACAGAGAGCGAGAGAGAGAGACAGAGAGAGAGAGAGAGAGAGAGAGAGAGAGAGAATGAGAGAGAGAGAGATTGTATGGAGGAAAAAATGATATAAAAGGTAATCAGTTC
>JBBPCY010071427.1:0-11917 GCA_037974405.1 Brachyalestes nurse
CCGTGATGCAGATCTATTCACCTATTGCTCCTCTACAGTAAATATATTGTCTGTTCAGGGAGATTTGGGCTTAACAGTCAATTGGTAGAGAAAAACAAACAAGAATTTGCAGGATGTGATTGCTACATTCATGTTTTTTGTAAAAAGCATGACAGTATATTAAGTAATTCAAAGTATTCTGAATATGTTACTCACATTGAAAACTACGTTTTGGGGCATGTATTCTGTAATCTGTAGTGGAATACATTTTAAAAGTAACCCTCCCAACACTGATGCCAGTGTAGAAGTTCATAAATTGCAAGCTATTTTATTCACCATGGGAATTTTCTTCCTTTATCCTGATAAGTATTGAAATACCACCAATGGTCAGCATAAAGGACGGACTGCAAATCCTGGCCAGGACTCACCCATAATTCTTGGGTACTTTAACAGAGCAAAAATAAACCATGAATTACCAAAATATGGATACCCTATTAGTTCCCACCAAAAATAACAGCACACTGGATCACTGCTACACAATTCTTGATAATGCACATCACTATTTTCCCTTGGAAGCTTTGGGGCACCAAGCTTTGGGGCTTTGACTTTTCACCAATTGGAATGATTTAAAGCTGCAACTGACAAACCGGATGAACTGACTGACGATGTGACATCCTACATTCGTTTTTGTGAAAATGTGTGTGCTAACCAAGACATCAAGCACATACAACACTAACAAGCCATGGTTCAAACTGAGACAGCTTCGTCAGGCCAAGGTGGATTCATAAAGAAGTACGAACAGAGCCCAGTATAAGCAGGCCAGGAACTCACTGACAAAGGAGATCAGAGTATCTAAAAGAAGCTACACAATGAAAAGCTGAAAAACAGATTTTCACTGCATCAGTGTAGTGATGCCCACAAGACATCACAAATTACAGAAGACCATCCCCACCTGCTGCGGCAAACAAAGACCTGGCTGATGACCCGAATGTCTTCTGCTGCAGGTTTGAGAGGGATGAATTCACACCCCTTACCTACTCCAGCTCAAAAATAATAGCCCCAATCACACATCTGATAACCTTCCTACCCTCTCCCGCTTTAATAATCAGGCTGCGCTTAAGATATCCGAAGATGTGAGCCAACTCTTCCAGAGATAGAGTACCAGGAAAGCACCAGGTCTAATGGTTTTTCTCCCTCTTGTCTTACAGCATGTGCCAACCAACTAGCTTCAGTCTTCACGCAGATATTCAACAGATCCTAAAGCAGTGTGAAGTACACACATGCTTTAAATGCTCCACCACCATCCTGGTGCCTAAGAAACCCTCCATCACAGGTCTGAATGATTACAGGCATGCCACTCTAATATCTTTATTCATAAAGTCCTTTAAATAACTACTGTTGATCCACCTGAAGAACATCACAGGATTACTGCTGGACCCCCTGCAGTTTGTCTGCAGGTCTGTAGAAGAAGCAGTCAACATGGCTATTGCAGAACTACATGGGATGTATGCAAGGATTCATCAGACTCGTCTAAGGTGGCGACAAGTCTGTAGACTGGTCAGAGGGTGAATAGTAGACTGGTCAGAGGTTGAAGTCTGTAGACTGGTCAGAGGTTGAATAGCTCCTGTCCTGGAGCTCAAGACTGTGGAAATGACAGTGGACTCCAGGAGAAACACCCCCCACACACAAACAAAAAAATCCAACAGTCTTGTGTTGCCAATTGAGACCTTTACATTTCTGGGAAGTACTGTTTCCTAACGCCTGAAATGGGAGACCAACTTCATCTTCAAAGAGGCCCACTGGAAGTTTCTGCAGCAATTGATAGACCATTGCAGTCCTATATCTATCTTATATCACATCTATCACAGTCTGGTTTGGAGCAGCCACAAAACAGGATGAGAACAGACTGCAGTGAACAGTGAGAACAACAGAAAAGTTATTGGTATTCCCCTGCCTAAACTCCAAGAATTGTATTCTTCAAGAACCAGGAAAGGGGTAAGGAAAATCATTACAACGATTACAGATTCCTCACACCTTGAAAGCCCTCCGGCAGATGCTACAGAACCCTGTGTACTAACAAGCACAGGAGCAGTTTCTTTCCCCATGCCATTACCCTCATAAATAGCTGGCCGTAAGCATTGTCTGATATACCATAACTTCTAATGTTTCATCAGAGGGTCACTATACCCTGTTGCATGTGTTAATAAATTGTAATGTATGTGTATTTGTACAAAACCATACCATACAAATACACATACACCACGATTTTATTATCACATATGATGCACATTACTGTTACTCGCTTGGCTGATAAATCCGTTTTGATTCGGATTCTGATCAAATATTATTGGGAATACCAGTCTAAACCTGCATTATGTTAGGTACACTACACTACACTATATCAGCTGCATTAAAATTGAGACTTCCACTGAGCACATAACAAAGATACAGCAGCAGTGTTTTTTCCTGTGAAGAGAATGCTAATATCTAAGGCCCCCATGTCGCTGTGTGAATGAGACCAAGCATTTGTAGTGCATGCAAAATTAGTAAACCAACGATCAAGAGCCATTAGTCCTGGTGACACTTACTGATGTAATACTAATGACAAAAAGCAAACAAAATGAGATCTGTGCAGTAAAAGGAATTTAATGGAACAGCCTTCCATGGAAAAACATGTGGGGAACACTGCAGGGAAACTAGCATCATCACAGCCTCATTATCCTCATTATCTTCTATGCCAGTATTCCATCAGCTTGGGGGAACCACTCTCTTTGTATGGTCTTCATAGTATCAACGGAGCAGGAGGTCTGTGTAGAAAGCACTTGCGGTTAATAATGCCAGCGCTCGACTGGGGCACTGTCAGGGAGAAATGTTTCCAGAACAGCATGTAGGGTGTTCTCTAGGTGGCCATGGGTCAATGAACAATAATGTGTTAATCGATACATCCCAAAGTCCTCACAGTGCTCCAAGAGAACTGAACTCGCCTGTGTAATTTGGACAGAGGTAAAGAAGTCAGTTCAGGGTCAAGTCTGTTTAGCATAGGAGCCTTAAGTACACCAAATAAATGGGACATGATGTCATTGCCTGAATCCAATTACGCTGTCACTTCATATATGTTTGTGGCTCTTGGTACAAAAAAATCACTTTCCGTTGTTCCAATTTTTGCAAGGTCAGGTCAAAGAACAGCACCTTATTACTAAGAGATAACTGTGGACCTCTGTAGGAAATCTGGGAGGAGCATGGACACAAAATTACACACACGCTAAGAGAGAGAGGACTCAGTAAGGCAGTGGTTCACAAACTTTGTCTGCAGGGCCCCCCTTTTCTAGATAAGAACATTAATGCCCCCCCCCCCAATTCAAACTACACAGTTTATATTTTGCGTGTTTTTATAGCTGTAAAAATAAAGCAACTTTTTTGCTTTCACTGGGAACTTAATAGTACATTTTGAAACCGTAGCAATGTTTACAAGGTACATCAAAGCTTTTACTCTTTTAAACCCAAAATTTATTCCATTAACTCTCAGCAAAAAATGGACCTCATGGTTATCATTGCATGAGCTCTTTCAACATTTTTTTTTCATTCTTTCTCTTGGCATACGCTTACAGAAATAAAAAAGTACTGATCTGCAGAGCCATGTTCAAGTTTTTCAAATTTTAGTTACTCATGCAGAAAAGAATCATGCCTGAGGAACTTAACCACGGAAATAACAATGCCTTTCAATTTGCAGACTTCTACAATTTTCCTTTATAATTTTAAATGATTATTTTCTCTAATCTCACAGACCAGGCTGCCATTTTTAAAGGAGGATCCAGCATTTAAATCTCATCTCTGTCTGCTCCCTCTTTACTGTACCATGGTTTACCACAATACTGTACATTTCATGTTTCCTATGTACTCAAAACACATTACAAAACACATTCTTTGCTTCAGCATCTGCCACTTAGCTTTTGTTATGACTTCTGAATCAGAAGATTTCTTGATCTTTGATTAAATCCTGAGAAATTTCTCACAATGACTATAGTAATCAATTGAATCGAATGAGATCTGAGTAAAAATGGTGATGTATTTAAACTGATTAAAGAGTTTCTGAAATAAAGATCTTCAGATTTAGCCCAGAACAGTCTCTCTGTTAGAGTGAATCTCTAAGCTTGGCTCCCTGTGTGTCGTTACACCCGCAGTAATCATTTTCTCTCCTCTCAGGAAGACAAAAAAGCACCTGACAAAACAAACAAACAAAAAAGTCCTCATATCCATTCTCTCTACAGAGAAGATTTGAAATGCAATTATTGTCTACAGAAACCCGCACTAGCCGAGAGGAGGGCCTGCCTCTGCTAGATAAGGGTAATATAAGTAAATGCAGGTTTCAGTATGCCATCTGCTATAACCAGCCTCAGACCTTCAGGAAAGGGGATTGCAGTTGATGTTAATGAGATACGTCACTCTCCCCTCTATCCCGTTCCTGTTCTCCTTTTTTGTTTAGCATGTGTTTTTCCAGGTACATATAAAATGTACTATAGAGACACTATCTTGCAAATACGTACAGTATGTACAGCTGAAGGTACTCGGGCACATTTTTTCACCCACTCCATCAAACTATTAGGTGTGAGGCTGGACTAACATAGCAGGATTAAAACTAAACAGATTAAACCCATTATGAATGATACATCTATGTGTAGTTCATTTCACATTCATTGCAGATAATCCACACTAATGAAAAGTCTTAGTTTAACACTTGAAAATAAATGTTGGTAAGCCTTAAAGATATTTCTCTGTATTTTCTTTCCTGAAGAGAAGAACGTCAAATCCTAAAGCCAATTCAGAATAAAAGGTGAAAAGGTGCATACACGCAGTTCTGTCAACAAATGAACAATATTGGCAGGGTTAGTTCTTTGCGTTCATCCTACAAATATTCACCCACCCAGTGTTTGATGTTGAGAATGAGAGACAATGTTTTATTGTGTTTTTTACAGGCTTGTCAAACAAGAAGTATATCTTAACTGCTGGGAGGCAAAACAATGTTTTAGGATTAAAATGAAATGTATTCATAAGCAACATTCCCACCATTAGGGCCCTGGTGGGTAGGGGTGGGAATCGAAACCCGTTTCCGATTCAGAACTGGTTCTAATTTTGCGAAGCACAGGAATTGTTTACCTCCAGCGTTATCGGTTCCTCTTAACGATTCTTTCAGACTTTTTCCTGCGTCGTGTGCGATGACGTCACACTCCACAACTCGAATTATCATGGAGCAAAGAAAGTGGTCCACGGTGTGGTTGCATTTCACCAAAAAAAAATAAAAAATCAGTGCAGTGTCGTTTTGACTTGCAAGGGTGGTAACACCAGCAACATGTTAAAACACTGGAGGTCTCAACACAGCATTAAAGTTCAAGAATGCCATGTGCTCGATTCTCAGGGCTCGAGTGCAAGCTCCGTGGTTGAGTGACAAGATTGAGACTGACTGACATCTAATATAACAGCTGCTTTCGAAGCTAAAAATGGCCTATGACTACAATGTTTATTAATGCTTATTACCTGTCCACAAAATTATGCTCAGTTAAAAAAATATACATGTATTTTATACTGTTGTTGCCTTCTCAGCCTCAGCTTTAGCGGCTGCTAGCCAGGTGTCTTTGGCTCGTTATTCTCGGCCACAGAGCGAGTCCAAAAATGAAACAATTACAGGGAACAGGGCCTGTTCTTTCCTTCCTTGGAACGGGGGCGTTTATTTACGGTCTTAAAAATAACATTAAAGTGGCGAGAATCGCTCACAGAGCGGCCATGTAAAACTCCAAACGCTCCCTGAAAGACTACATCTCCCAGCCTCCCTAGAGGCTCAATTACACAGAATGCAAAGTTTCTTAAGGTAACCGGATCACTATAACACTGTTTAGGAATCGATAATGGAATCGATAAGGAATCAGATCGATAAGAAGAATCGATAATGGCATTGATATCAATAATTTATCGATTCCCATCCCTAATCTCAAAATACCCTCCCTTTACACCTCTGCCTCCTGATCACCCAAAAGAGCAAACGCCACTGACCGTAAACTGTGAGTCTTGACATTTACATCAGGCTAAAGTTACAGTTAATCAAATCTAATAAAATGGCATTAAAACCAGTCTTTCAGCTTCCACAGTAATCACTATGCCGATTTGTGAGAAATGTGAATTATAATTGAATCATGTATAATAGTAATTAGTTCATGCATTCTACTAATGTCTAAATATAATAGGGCAATATATAATGTGTTTGTTTAACCTTGGACTATGGATTGGATTGTTAATTAATGTCTTGATTTAATGAATGAATAGATCACAGCTTACACAACAATCTTGTAACTAAGATCAGTGTTGCAAATACCAATACTTCAAACATGATTTGCAAATGATTCTTTGTAAAGACCTTTATGGCAGCAAGAAATCCAATTGTACATTTTTGCAACATTTAGATCAGGTGTAATCAAACATGTGGTCCAGGGTATGATGAAGTTTGTTGGGTTGCCATATGGGGGCAGTGTTGGCTAACATTTTGTTATAACAATCTCACTGTTGTCTTCACCAGCATGCCCAAATCAAAAGAGGTGTTGTCCTCCACGTCTAGCAGCGATTCTGACAGTGAAGCAGAAACAAAGGTATGATTTTTTTATAGTATATTCTTAGATATTGGACAGCTTGGATGTTTTATTTTTAGATCTAACCACAAGCTGGCTGGCTTTTTCTTAGTTAGGGAAATTGGTACTTACTCTAATGTGATAACATTACTTTCAGTGTGTGTTTGTATCTAACAAAGCTCATAATTATGGAGCTAAATGCAGTGATTCGTCACATTTGTCACAGGCCAAGAGAAAGAAGGCAAGTGCCCCAGAGAAACCAGCTAAAAAGCAGAAGAGTGGGGAGACCTCCAAACCCAGCGGCTCCACTAAGAGTGATAAAAATAACGGCGACAACATGTTCCAGGTTCAGTTTCCCCGGATCTTCACGTTTATAAATTGTTTTTGTGCTCAGTAGTAGAAGGCTGCAAGTGTAGTGTAATCTTCAGTTCATAGTATAGTAGGTGCAGGCTGCTGGACAGACAGAAAGCTGTGAGATGCTTAGACTGTAGACATTTCTGCTGCTTGTTGGTTTGACAAAAACTAGTCAAACATCTACTCACATTTTTCAGAGCAATAGTATAAACACTGAATACATTTCTGATGATTAAGTTTGCATTCTGTTGTGTGCACAAAGCTTGTATAAATATAAAGCCCCCAAGTATTAGTGCAGTAGAACTGTGTTCTCTGAAGTGTTGGAGCATTGTGCAATACCTTTGGGATGAGGGGGCAAACTACCAACTGATATCTCTGATTTCAGAAGAAACGTCTGATCAGGTGTGTACAAATTTCTGGATATTAAAACCAAAAAAACACCAAATCAGAGCTAAGGATTTTTTAAAAAGTAAAAATGCAGCAATAATGAAAGAATGAGAAACGTATTTGGTAAATGCTCAATTTTGTATTTAGTATCGGGATTCTTTGTGGGGAGTTGTTTTCTTCTTCGTCGAACCACAAAATACACATTTAATCAGAATTGGACTTTTAAAAGGACGGTGATTATTACTAATGGAAAATGTAAAAAAAAAAGTACTAGAGGTTAGTATGAGTGTAATGAATCTCAAAAATGTAAATATTGTTAGACTCAAATGAGTACTGTTTGACAGTACAGTCCTAATAACTATTTGTTCTGGAGAGTTCTACAGCTGCTTCGGGGGTGGTCCTTGTTGCGTTCAGTTGGTCTTCTAGCTCCACAAATTCCCCAGTGCAGACACGGCTTCTGTACCAACATACAGGCTTCAACTATTAATACATTAATGCAGTCTAATGGATTCAAGGCTGATGTTGAATGAATGATGGATTTTGATGAATTTTGATTGCTTTTCGAAATACCAACAAATATTCGAAACCTGTCATATCGACACACATGACCTTCGTGTACTCTTACAACTGCAACTTCATTGCACCATGATGCTCAATCTTTATAGTCTTACTGAGAAGTTTACTCCGACAAGTTCACCCATTATTTTTAAGAGTAGTTGTTCTGTTTTCAGTGATTTCTGAATAAGAAAATGTGTTAGCACAGTGTTATTTGCTTTTAGTGTCACTGTAAATCTGCCTGTGCGTTTTATGAATCTCCCCCATTGTGACCATGTTTTGGGATAAATTACTGTGAAAGAATTTAATCTCCTTAAGGATACTCTGAAAGGATTTCTTAAAGAAACGAAGGATCGATTCAGTGTTAGCGTTTGGTCAGCGTTTGCAAGGATGTTTGGTTATTTGTTTGTTTATTTATTTATTTATTTATTTATTTATTTACTTATGTATTGCACTTGGACTATGAAAGTCATGTAGCTAACAAGTAATGAAAGCTTATAACCACCAAATAGCATTCTGCAAACTGATTCACACACCTGTCAGACCACATGAAATAAGTACATATGGTTTCTAATATTTTATGGTGTACTGTCTCTGTAGATGAAGAAAAATCTGGACACAAATGGTTCCAATTGAGTGCTAAACAGACACTGACTGATCGGCTGATCTGTTACATTTAGATATTTGGAGGAATTATTGAACTTTTGCTTCAAGAACAGAATTATATATGTACGTTATGCGTGTAAACACTGTTGCTGTTTGCACTGTCACTATCCTGAAAAGTTACAGCTGAAATTATGCGTTTCTTTCAGATTGGGAAGATGCGGTACGTTAGTGTCAGAGATTTCAAAGGAAAGGTTTTGATTGACATTAGAGAATACTGGATGGACCAAGCTGGTGACATGAAGCCTGGCAAAAAAGGTAATTTTCAAACCTGTTGTTCCTTTGACAAAAACAATTCATTCTATAACTGTGGCTGTAAAACTGAATTCAACAAACAGTAATTGAATGTGACATTAAAATGCCAACATGGTTCACAAAGTAGAAAGTATATAGCTAGAAATGATCAAACGATGTTGTTTACATATAAATCACTCAGTTTTAGCATTATAGTTCTAAAAATTCCTTTAAAGGGCCTGTATCATGAAAAACATTCTGTGACATTTGACACAAGATGTTCATGTGTGACTGTAGACATTATGATCAACAAAACACACACTGCTCACTCCCATTGCACATATGGAAACTATGCTGCAGCAGCTTGTTTAGAATGTATTTTTGCAGTGTCATAAAAGCCAACACATTTACAAATACCTGCCTATTTAGGCTACAGCTGTTTGGCCCTGCCCGTTTATGCTCATGTTATATAGAATGTTGCATTCGGGACTGCTTTTTGTATGAGCCACAATCGGAATAGAAGTCATTTACACATCAGATTTAACGACATAGTAGCAAAAACTGTTTAATTTTTAGGAGTAATGCATGAAATTGGGAGTGTAACAAAGAACATGTTTTTGGTATATAAACTTCATAAATTTTCAGAAAAATGTTTCATATAGGCCCTTTAAATTAATATTCTGGCATATTTTGCCCATCTACTTAACCGGTTTATTTCATCAGTATTAATTTCCCCCCTGCAGGTATCTCACTGAACCCAGAACAGTGGAACCAGCTGAAGGAGCAAATGTCAGAGATTGACGATGCAATAAGAAGAGTATAAGATGTGTGTATTTCACCGGGAGGGTTGGGGTGGGTCCGGTATGGCAAAGTGTTTTTAGAATTCCATACTTTGGCATTTGGGCACTTTGTAAAATACAGGGGTTTTTTTTTGTTTTCAGCTTGTGTGTGGTTGCAGTTTAGTTGAACCCCGAGTGTTTTTGTTTGATAAATTGTTGTCCAGAATACAGAACTGCTATATGATGTTTGTAATGGATGACTGAAAGTCTGCAATGTGGGTGAACATTGTTTTGAATATAAACTTGCTACAAAGTCCTTCACTCTTAGTATATGTAATAAAGGCCATGCAGGCTGCTTGAGTGGTTTTCTTTGTACCATATGTTTGTCATATTTTGGTGTTTCTCCACTGCGTGTCAGTTGGGATATGCCCTAGATAAATGGCACCTAGTAGCCTTGCTTCAAATGGATGAATCTCAGCTGCACGCAGGAGCAGTATTTCATCGCACATGTTGAGCACAGCTTTTGCATGTCAAAGCAACAGAATGCTTTTAACGTTCAACAGCCCAGCAACCAGAAAGGACGACCTGAAATGAACGCTTTTGGCTCTTTGTGGCGCTCATCCACTGCTAAGTGCCTGTGTATAATTTGCTTGCCTTCGCGTGGGAGCAGGAATTATAATCGTCCATACGCCCACTCAGACATAGACCAGACTCCAGTGCAACAACAGCCCTCTCCGCTAACTGTCCAGAAGAGCCATCTTGCATCAATTGCATTTGCTGACCAAATTAAATCAGGCTCTTAAATCATGGTAGCCACTGTATTGCCAGCACCGATCTTTGAGACAACATGGTTTATGGTGTTGCGTGCAAAGGCACACATTAGTTAGGCTTACCCAAGGGGGGTAACCGCAGTGTGAAAACACAATTTTTTTTGTGGCTGTCACTTCCCACTGTGAATAAAGGGTCATGAGATTTAGAGGCTACATCAGAAAGTAAAATGTTCTTATAAAATATAAAGTTCCAGTGTTTTTATGGTGTGTAATCTAGAGCATTGTTTGTGCTTGTGCATCTTTATTTCCACATAATACACGGAACGCTAAATGAAAGTAATTTCATCTGTAATTGTACATATTCACAACACTTCATTTCCTAACAATTCATAAGCCACATTATGACTGAAAGGAGGGTAATTGCTACACTTTTATAGTTCACCAGCAGCAGCTCAGGTGCCAGTTACTATGGAGATCTTTTGTGTCTTTGTAGGTCTAATGCACTTCCCGAGAGGAAGCGATGATCATCATTGCTATTGTCCAGCTAAAGAGCAGGGCATTGAGATTACAATTTCTGTATACTGGAGATGTGTCTAACTTCATGGGTCCATTTTTTTATTTTGTAAAAAATGTTTTTAACACAGGTTGTGCACACATTACTTCCAAAATAAAGATGTCCTACAGACTGATTATAATTGCAGAGTGCTTGAATTAGGGTTGAGCAAAGTGTCAGGAAGTATTTTTTCGTTATGCTATTTGAGTATGAGTACAGAGGTAACTAGTTTGTATTTCCATGAGCAAATGTGAAGTGAGATTGCTTGGTTGCTGTAAAACCAGTGTTTGGAGACCAAATATTTTTTAATGGTTTTATGGGCAAAAACAAAAACGTTTATGTGCGATGTAGAACAAAACCAGCACTCTGTGCATTCTGTGCCTGGCACTGTAAGGGTGCACCACTAAGGAGGTGTGAACTCTCTTAAGCTATGGTTGAGGACGGCTGAATGCGTAGAACGCAGACTGAGGTATTTCAAGTGTTTATTTCTTTTAATTTTGATGATTATAACTGACAACTAATGACAACCAATTCAGTATCTCAAAAATTAGAATATTGTGAAATGGTTCAGTATTGAAGACACCTGGTGCCACACTCTAATCAAAAGAGGCTGGCTGTTCACAGAGCTCTGTGTCCAAGCATATTAATAGAGAGGCGAAGGGAAGGAAAAGATGTAGTAGAAAAAAGTGTACAAGCAATAGGGATAACCGCACCCTGGAGAGAATTGGGAAACAAAACCCATTCAAAATGTGGGGGAGATTCACAAAGATTGGACTGCAGCTGGAGTCAGTGCTTCAAGAACCACTACACACAGACGTATGCAAGACATAGGTTTCAGCATTGCTTGTATCAAGCAACTCTTGAACAACAGACAGTGTCAGAAGTGTCTCCCTGGAGCTAAAAACAAAAAGGACTGGACTGCTGCTGAGTGGTCCAAAGTTATGTTCTCTGGTGAAAGTAAATTTTGCATTTCCTTTGGAAATCAGGGTCCCAGAGTCTGGAGGAAGAGAGGAGAGGCACAGAATCCAC
>JBBPCY010071428.1:0-11916 GCA_037974405.1 Brachyalestes nurse
TTCACTTGGTGAATGGGTTAAATGCAGAGAAAGAATTTCACATTGTTCACACTGTGTGCTGTGGTGTGTTCATGCATGGCTGTAAGGGGTCACTTTACTGTATTGTTTCTGTCGTAACTTGCACCCTGTTGAATGTTGCTATATGTTGCACCATGGAGAGAAACGCTCCATGAAGAAATGCTGCCTCGTCACACTATGGATGTGTACGCAGCTGCTGAAGACAATATAAAAGCCTAAAAAAAAAACGGCCTTGAAAAAAGCTAGTCATGCCCATTTTCCTGTTTAATCCCAGTAGCCGGCTGTTTCAGTTATATGTAAATTTGATCTACTCTGAACCTATACTACTCCTATGTTTGCTTCTAAAACTATAATAAAGTTTATAAAAGTTTAAACTTTTATAATAATGGTAATAACTTTACACCTACCTATTAGAAGGTATTATAATTTATTATCATTTAAGACCTATTTCAAAGAAGGTTTGAAATATGTACTGTGTTTAGAAAATTCAAGTGAAAAACTTGTAAGCAGTGACTTCCGCTTTTTATCCATTGCTTATTTCACACAATTACCATTATTAGCGTTTACAAATTGTGCCTGTTTGTTTTCATAGTTAAAATGGCAACATTGTCTAGTAATAGTTTTTAGAAGTGTTATGTCACTTTAATCTCCAAAATTACATTGGTGACATTTGAGACTTATGTAGGATCAGGACTACCTGCTCAAAAAGATAACATACAGCCCTACACACTTAATCATTTGGGGTCAGTTTCCCGGACAGGGATTAAGCCTAGTCCTGGATTACGTAGTGCTGTGAATAGAGATTTTCCATTGAAAAGGAAAGGGTAGTCCAAGACAATGCTTAATCCCTGTCTGGGAAACCGAGCCCTAGAGTAGTAAGATTGAGAACTACTACAGAACGATACGCTTGCAATTGAAGTTTCAGTTGAGACAGTCGAGTTTCTACAGGAGCTGCTTCTAGCTGATTTGATTCAGGTTTTCTGATTTTATTCTCTGCTCTCATGTGGTTACCTCCAGGGCTTTGGAGTATTCTGGGATGCAGGAGAGAAAGAGAGAGAAAGGGGGGGAGCCTGTTGAGGTGTGAAGACGGGACTACATTTCTTCATCCCTCTCTCACCATCCCTCTATTCCTCCATCTATCCGCAGCCCACTGATTCAGCCTGGGCCCCTCATCATAACACAATAAGGAGTGACACGCCACATATTTCCTCATTCTCTGAGGGGTGATGCTTACAGGGCAGGAAATGAGACATTATGCATCCTTCAACTGGAGCCTAGTGTTTATTAAGCCCATATGTCAGCCTCGGGAAGACAGAACGGGCCCCTTAATGTTACAGAACGAGAGGTTTGGGCACGGGATTCTTATTTATTTATTTTTTATTCATTTTTATTTCCACTGTTTCTACTATTTTCCACATTTGAGAATAAAAGTAAAAAAGATCATAGTAAAAAAGAAAAAAATAATTCTTCAGTGGCCAAGAAAGAATAAAATAAAATCATCCTAACGGAGATTCCTCATAGTGACCCCTTTTGTCTTGATGCAGTTTTGTTTTCTCTGAAGCAGCTTCATTAGGAGCCACCTGAGATACTGACTGAAGACGATACACTGAGAAACCGGTATGACTTCTGAATTACATTTAAATGCTTTGTTTTATACACAGATGCTGTGTATTTGTTTGAAGAATTTCTTAGAGATTTCATGCATTTATGGATAATATCAAAACACCAGCTGCCTGGAAGAGTTCAGAGGGAGTAAAGAGGTGTTTCCCGCTTCATGTGTGGAGGTTGTGGTACAGCAGGGCAGGTGGAAGTCTGGCCTGGTGTAAAGCAGGTGTGCGGCGCTCCTGCCGGTGCTCAGGTTGATGTGACTGGACAGACTGAATGACTCTCGCCATGCAGGCCGAGTGCTGCCCGCCACTTGGCTGACCCGCATCCACCGCCATTACTTTGAAGCCGCCATCAAAGAAAAAGAGACGGAGAACGTCTGATCAAGACTGACTCTGAGAAACTTTCAAACTTTTAACCCAAGGGCTGGAATAGGAGAGGGATTTTACCAGCTGTGTGGAGCAGCAGGGATCCTAGGTGAGGTCATCCCTCTCTCTCTCTCTCTCTCTCTCTCTCTCTCTCTATCTCTCTATCTCTCTATCTCTCTCTCTCGCTCTCTCTCCATCTCGCTCTCTCTCCATCTCTCTTGCTCTCTCTCTCCATCTCTTTATCTGTCCATTTCTCTCGCTCTCTCTCCATCTCCCTCTGTATCTTCAATTCTCGTATCTCCCTCTCCCCTTTCTTTTACCCTTATCTCACCATATCTTCTCTTTCTCTTCTTCGCTCACACTCTTTTCTCCCTCTCTCTTCTCTCCATCTCTCTCTCCTCCGTTCTCTTCCCTTTCCTTCTTTCATTTTCTCTTCTTTCCCACTGTTTCTACCCTCCTTCACTACCTCTTTTCCCCTCCACCAATCTCTCGTTCTTACTTTTCCCTCTATCTCTGCTTGCCCTACCACTCCCTCTATCTTCTCTCTTTTCCTCTTTCTCTCTCTCTCTTCTGTCACTTTTTTCTTACCTCCATTCTCCCCTCCATGTGTCTTTCTTACCTTCCCTCCCTTTTCGCCCCCTCTCGTTTTTCCTGTCTTCTGTCTTTTCCTTTTCCATCATCCATTTTCTCTCTCTCACAGTTTTTATTTGTCTTTCTTCTCCTCTTCTGTCCCTTACTGTCTCTCTTCTCTGTGAAAGGCACTGCACTTGTTGCCACTGAAATTCTCCCTGTTCTGCTTGATTGACTCTGTGTGTGTGTGTGTGTGTGTGTGTGTGTGTGTGTGTGTCTGTGTGTGTGTGTGTGTCTGTGTGTGTGTGTGTGTGTGTGTGTGGTGTAAAAAGCTACAATTGATGTCACAGATTGCTTTTGTCCCCTGCCACCAGCTGCAGTGTCCCTGAGGCCCAATGGGTGAAGGGTGAGCAGCAGGGATTGATGGGATGACCCCAACATGTGAGATTTCCAGGAGTATTTTCACTGTGTTTGTTTGTTTCTTTCTGTATGTTTCATTTCTAAGATTCCAGTACAGCTCAGGGTTGGAAAACAAACAAAAAAAAGAATTATTAATTATTCTCCAAAAGAAATCCACTCTTTTTATCAAGATCTGTAAATAGATTTGTCTTAATTGTCTTTAATTGTCTTATATTGTCTACAGTAAAATACAAGGCGCAGCTGAGTGGCCTGGTGTTTAGGGCGTCGCTCCTGCAATCAGAAGGTTGTGGGTTCATATCCCAGCACTGCTAATGGCACCACTGAGGTACGCTTGAACAAAGTACCATCCCCAAACACTGCTCCCGGGCGGCCCCCGTTGGCGGCAGTCCCCTGCTTCACTTGGTGAATGGGTTAAATGCAGAGATTTTGTTCACATGTGACTATAAGGGCCTCTTTTCATTTTTTAAAAATCTATGTAATTATTTAGTCATTTTAATTAGACTTGCTTCTGTGGTTTCTGATACTGCTGAAACATTGATGCCTATGAAAATCGACAAAAATATGTCTCATAACTAAAAAAAATTGGGCTAAATCTTGAAGCCTGATTTCTTTATGTCATTTTCACCTGTCCACCAGGACCACGCTAGCATTGGAGTAGATCATTGATTTCCAATCATTTGTAAAGGGACTCTGTCTGAAACATGTCTTCCATCCCCCATTCTACCGCGAAAGAGCTAACAGGCTAGCGCGTCTGATTACTCCTGTCTCTCTCTCTGTCTGTCTCTCTCTCCCCCTCTCCCTCTCCCTGACCCCTATGGCCTCATCAGCAAAGCCACTGGGGAGGCAGCACAGGCCCTAGACAATACATTAATTTCACACGTCCACGCAACAGCTAACGGCCATAGCTGAACAATTGTAACTGCCGGCTAAACACACACACGTGCGCGCACACACACAATCATGCTGCAGTTTTAAGCTTCAAGAAGACCTCAGCTACATTGATTTCAGTACGACGACCCCTAAGAGGTTACAGCTATCACTGCTTTCTTTTTATATTTATTATTTCTCAGTCATCCATTAAGCGGAGAGAGTTTAAATTCTTGTACAGCGTATAATCAGAAAGAAAATCATCCTTGGCCTTTTTTGCAATGTTTTTGTCATCCTTGGTTGGAATGGCCTAAATCTCTATATGGACATAGTTTCCTCTGCATCACAGTGAAATGGGGTGAGTGCGACATGCACTGACAACAGGGTGGTAGCAGCCTAGTGGGTAAAACACTTGTCTGTGAACCCGATGACCACAAAGTTGCAGGTTCAAACCCCACTTTCTACCACTGTGTACCTGAGCACACATTATTATTGCTATAATAGTTTTACATACTATTCAAACCAGTTTTATCTGCTATAAACTAGTTTTATATACTATACAAACTAATGAAATCTTAGGTATTGCAGTACTATGGGCAATCTGGAACACTTCATTGTCCATAGTACTCACTTCCAGAACCAATACTATACGTTTAAAGCACTGAGATAAATTATTATAGAGGACATGTCTTAAGATTTATGGAACATGGGAATACGATCCATCATCAGAATAAAATGAGGATCTGAGTGTTTCCCAGCATGGAAAAAGATTTTTCTCCCCGAACATCTATACAGCTGGTAATGGAGCCTCAAGAGAAGAGAGAGAGAGAGAGAGAGAGAGAGAGAGAGTGTGTGTGTGAGTGTGTGTGGTGGTTGGGAGGGTATTAGTCCCCCTTTGCGGTGGGGCCCAGCCCAGGGCTATTGTTTGGCCAGTTTCCCTCACTCTGCATGGGCCGCAGACAGGGTGTGGCTCAGAGGGGATAGGCTGGGGTCTGGAAATCAGCGCCTATGTTAGGGGGACACTCTCCCTAACCCAGAGCCTAAAATTTGAAACCAAGTTCAGCATATGTGTTAGCACATTGATTCTTGCCTCACATGGGGGGATTCTTGCCTCACATAGACCCACCAGATTCTGTCTGAACCTGGCTAAAGCAGGGGGGGTATAGTGGTAAATGCCACTGGGGGGGGGGAGTGTTTGACAAAAACCGAATGGGAAATCTGAAACCTGACCTATATTTTAGACGTGATGTATGAACTCAGCCGAAAGTTCAGACAAAGATTTCAGGCTACACAAGCTGCACGTGGGGAACTAGCAGAGCGACAAGAAGCTAAGAAGGCTCTGGAAAGAAGAGGAGAAAAAGCTCAAAAAGAAAAAAGGGGTCTTTCTATAATGTTTACAATGTCTGATATAGTGGAGATAATGAGAGCGCATGCTTCCAGAATTCAAAGCCTCATCCCAGGATGGCAAAGAAAGAAGAGTGAGATGAAGCTAGTCATAACTAAATGATCAGAATTGGTGAAAAAAAAAATGGGAATTATAAAACCAGCAGCATTTAAAGCGCTTAAACAGCAAGGAGCACACGTCCTATGTCTCACTGTGAAGGAAACTAGTCTATGACAGTTATCTATAAAACGGAGCTACATGAAGATTCAGAATCCACATAAACACACAGTTTGCATGTTGATTGTGACAATTTAGGCCTGCAGTGCTTATTAGTAAGGTCTAAGCTTCTATTACTTTTTAGCAACATTAGCCTCAGTGCAAAACTAAAGAAAAACTCATTCTTTTTCCTATAAACTAAGGATTTTGTTGCCTTTGGCTTACTCACTAGGGGCTCGGACCTGTATTCTGTAAAGCTGCTTTGTGACGGCTTGATTGTAAAACCAGTGCTATATACATTTAAATTAAATTTAATTGAAAGAAAAACTTTGGACACCAGTCTTTGCTGACTTTGTCTTAACTGATAGACTTTAGTTGAATAGTTATTGTTTAAAACTCTGACTCCCTCTTTTAACATACAGTTTAATATCTTCTGTGGCTTTCGGAGCCTGCTGGTCTGCACATGGCCCACCAACACTTACAAAAAAAAATCCCCCAAATCTCCCTGAAGCAGCCTCACCCCAGGACAGCGCTGGGAACACCACGGGCTGTTCAGTGAAACTGTGTGTACAGTTAGCATACGGTGCATTCAGTATGGAAGGAACTGCAATTCCGTGAAACTGACCAATGATTAATGTGGTAGAGGGCGGCGAAAACAAATTGCGCATCAACAGATGGGCTACAGTCTGTACACCAGCAAGGAGGGGGTTTATGATAAAGTGGCTGGTGGTTTTGCAATACTTTAGAGTTGCAACTAAGAGGAGGCAACTTTGTTTCTCAGTATAAATTGGAGAGATCCAGTCAAAGCAGATGAAGTTGGCATTAAGATGCCAGTCAGGATGTCCAGTCTGTTTGCCCTGCAGGCTCAAGTGCCACCCGTTTCTACGGCAACACTGGCAGCTGCCTGTCCGTGGCGGGGGCCCAGTCCACTGCTCACCCCAGCCAGTTACTGCAGCGCACACACACACACACACACACACACACACACACACACACACACACACACACACACACACACACACCGCAGTGCTGCAGACCATCATGCATCAGCTGTCTTTCTTCTCTCTTTCTCTCTCTCTCTCCCTGTCTTCTCTCTCTCTCTCTCTCTCTCTCTCTCTCACACACTCTCTCTCTCTCTCTCACACACACTCTCTCGCTCTCTCTCTCTCTCATACACACGCTCATTCTCTCTCTCTCTTTCTCTCTCTCACACACACACTCATTCTCTCTCTCTCTTTCTCTCTCTCACACTCTCTCTCTCTCTCTCTCTCACACACTCATTATCTCTCGCTCTCTCTCTCTCTCTCTCCTCTCTCACACACACTCTCTCTCTCTCTCACACACACACTCTCATTCTCTCTTGCTCTCTCTCTCTCTCTCCCCTCTCACACACACTCTCTCTCTCTCTCCCCTCTCACACACACACACTCTCTCTCTCTCTCTCTCCCTCTCTAGCTTTTTCTAGGTTTCAAAAGACTTGAAATGTTGCAAAAAAGATGTATTAATTTTCAATCAGATCTTTCTACAGCATATATTTAAAAGTAAATTAAGCTGATTTCTTCACATTTATGCATAATTAATAAGATGTAAAGCATCGCCAGTCATGCAGGGTGGTTTGATGTGAAAGATTCCATTCTACAGACACTTGTCAAGTCAGAATTGCTCACAGCAGTTATCGATAGGAACCAGGTGTCTGAAGAGTTTGTTGTCTCTGAAAGCTCCCTCACAGAAAGTTATTACATGAAACAATTACGGACACACTACCTGATGCCTAGAACATTGTTTCACAATAGTTTTGAGAGTTTTGTTCTATTCATGGTGGAGTGGATTACATGCAGGACATTGTAATGTGAGGCAAGATAACTTCTAAAAACTCTGGTGGTTTTATATAGTGTACAAAATGGCTATAATTATATAGCAGACTTTGTCATTCCTGGTTTTAATCACCTCCATTGTGAAGAAAGCACTCAGAATGGCTTTCATCTCAGCAGTTAAAGGATGCAGAAATGAGGAAAAGTTGGTGTAATTCAGGGTTTACAGTGAAACGTTGCATAGTGGGCAACTTCTAATTGCAGTTTTGTTTCATTATATGGCTGAACTTGAATACGTTCATTTGATATTTGCCATTTCCATCAAGTCTTTCATCATTCAGTGGCTCATAATACATATAAAGATATTTGGATCTCACTCTTCCCTGTACGGGCCGTCAAGTTCACTTTGGGGCAGCTGGTGGCTTAGTGGTTCGCTTCAGTTCAGTTCAGTTCAAATTAATTTAGTTCAGTTCATTTCAATTCAGTTCCATTCAAATTAATTTAGTTCACTTCACTTCCCTTTAGCTCAGTTCAAATTAATTTAGTTCACTTCACTTCACCTCCCTTTAGCTCAGTTCAAATTAATTTAGTTCACTTCACTTCACTTCCCTTCAGTTCAGTTCAGTTCAAATTAATTTAGTTCACTTCACCTCCCTTCAGTTCAGTTCAAATTAATTTAGTTCACTTCACTTCAGTTCAGTTCAAATTAATTTAGTTCAGTTCAGTTTTTTTACTAATATTACTGGCAAAGTATCACTGGAGTCACTAGAAAACTGAGTTTAAAAATGTGTTAGTTTCAATTACAAAAATATATATTTTTTTTTTCTTTTCTATCTCTCTCTTCCTTCTCTTTCTTTCCATCTCCTTCTTTCTCACTGACACATAAAAATAGACTTTCCCTCTCTTCTGAAGCAGCGTGGCCGCCTAGCTTGTGATTTATTCTCGGGTGATTTTCCTCTCCAGCATCCCCAGCGTGGCTGAACATGTACATAGCTCAGAACACACACGTGTCTGCATTCACACTGCACTCATTTTTCTGAGCTGTACACATTCTCCCTGACGGATAGACCTGAGGAGCAGAGTCTGTCTGAGCACAACTGCACTCCAATCCTGTCCATCGCGTCTGTAGCTGGTGATCAAGGTAACTGAAACTAAATGCTGTCCACTGCACGGACCCATTATATAGTGACGGACAAGCCACAAAAAACTTGTACTTGAATGTGAGCAAGTGAAAAGGAATCTTTTAGGTTTATGTCTACTTGAGTACAAAAGCATGAACAGTAAAATAAATATACTGGACAAAAGTATTGGGACACACCTGTTTTTCAGGGTTTGGGCTAGGCCCCAGCGAAGGGCACTCTTAAGGCTTCAGCATACAATGTTAAAGTCAATGTATTTGAATGCTCAATGTATTATCAGTCAAACGAGGTGCTCTGACTGGGTGTGTCCAATAAAGGGTATAAAGGTGTCCAGTGTTGCAGTGGAACTACATCCCCTAGAATGATTCAAACCATTATGAGCTAGTGACATTTGTGATCATTTGACATTTGTGATCCAGAACTAATCGTCTAACATCGGTACTCCATTTCTCCAATGCCCTTGTGGCTGAATGCAATCAAGTCCTCGCAACACTGAGGTGGCAGCATGAAAGAGACTTGGAACAATGTGGAAACTGTGGCTAAATGGGGAACATTATCTAGACTTCAGTCCATCATGGACAATGCTGATCACTCCCTCCACAGTACCTTTAGCCACAGACCAGCTTAAAGTGCTTCACTGAACACGACAGACAATCCTTCCTTTTCACCGCCATCGGACTCTACAACTCCTCCCTCTGTCACACCTCCACAAAAAATCCATCAATGTCAATATCACTAATATTCTATATATAATATTATCTCTACGACAATCACATACTCCTAACTACCATTTGTGTTAGAATTCACTTAACTTGTAAGTTGCTTATGTATAGTATTTATACCCAGCATTTGTTTCTACAGATTTATTTTGTTGGATTTAGACTGTATATAGATTTTTTTAGACTGTATGTTCTTTGTGTGTTTTTGCTGCCATAATATAAGCAAATTCCTCCAGGATTAGTAAAGTTTTCTGATTCTGAATTCCACTATTGATTCCAGAGGAAATGCTGGAGGATTAGGTGTCTACAAACGAACCACTTGTGTTAGAATACAGCACAATGAAATGTCCAATGAGGTTTTTTTTTTTATTTTTACTTGCATTCATGCATCTGCTTTTGTTTTCATGCAACTTCACATAGCAACCTTTACAAAATGTCATTTGGGTTGCAATGTGAAGCCAACCATAGTTCATTTGTTCCTGTTTCAACTTTGTGAAAATAGTTTAATGAACCAGCCAATCGAAACAAAGATTATGTACCATGTGAAGAACAAACAACAAACAACTGAATTCAGGTGACGCAGGAAAATAGGTCCCAGACAGTTGAGAAGCAGGTCCTTTCGAATTTCTTGACAGTCAATTATTTTACACGAAATGAAGGTTCTATTGGGATCCAAATGTTATTATTTATATTAGAGATACTAGTTAGTTCACACACACATTTATCTTAGCCTTCATTTGACCAGAGGCCAAAATGTGCGAGGCTCTGAGAAGCCAGTGAGCAGGCCGGGCCGTGAATAATGCATTAAGCTTTCAAGATATTGATCTTAAAGGAGATAAATCTTTCCATTTTAGGTGATAAGTGAATATGTAATGGCCAGATGTCTTCCCTCTCACAACAGACAGCTCAGAGCCGACATTAATGTAGTCAATGACAACAGTCGCAATGTCTAACTTAAAGCATGATAATCCAGTTGATGGACTGGTCAGCTGCCAATAGCTCAGAGAAACCTTCACCTCTGCCATGACAGCAGGACGTGAGAACGACATGTAGAAGAGCAAATCCATATACACTATATGGACAAAAGTACTGGGATGCCTGACCATTACACCAACAGGGACTTAAATGACATCACATTCAAACACATAGACTTTAATATGGAGCTGGTTCGCTCTTTGCAGCTATAACAGCTTCCACTCCTCTCTGAAGGCTTTCCACAAGATTTGTGCCCATTCATTCAGTAGAGCATTTATGAGGTCAGGCACTGATGTTGGAAGAGAAGGTCTGCCACACAATCTCTGTTCCAGTTCATCTCAAAGGTGTTGGATGGGGTTGAGGTCAGGGCTCTGTGCGGCCAGTTAAGTTCCTCTACACTGAACTCATCCAGCCATGACTTTATGGAGCTGCTTTGTGCACTGGGGTACAATCATGCTGGAATAGAAAAGATTCTTCCCCAAACTGTGTCCACCACGTTGGAAGCATGGCACTGTTGAAAAAATGTCTCAGTATTTACATTCATGGCATTTTAGCAGACACTTTTATCCAAAGCGACTTCCATTGCCTACCTATAGGGGACAGTCACCCTGGAGCAACTTGGGGTTAAGGGTCTTGCTCAGGAACCAAGTGGTGGTTTGCTGAAGGTAGGATTCAAACCCATGACCACTTGGTCTAGAGGCTAGTATCCTACCCTTAAGGCCACCATGCTGAAGCATTAATCTCATGGGTTGGGGTTGTCAGGGCTCTGTGTGGCCAGTCAGGTTCTTCCACACGATCTCCTTCAACCATGTCTTTATGGACCTGGGACTGTCATGCTAGAATAGAAAAGGTTCTTCCCCAAACTGTGTCCACAAAGTTGGAAGCATAGCATTGTCCAAAATGTCTTTGTATGCTGAAGATTTAAGATGAACTGGAAGTAACGGGCCTAGCCCAAACCCTGAAAAACAAGTGTGACCCAATACTTTTGTCCATATAGCGTGGCTCAAACAAGATCAACATTTTACCAGAAATTAGTGGAAATACATTTCAATTTGTCCCAAGTGCTTAGTTTTGGCTATACATGTTCGAGGATCTTAGACTGATGTTACAATGAAACGTACAGGTTTTACCTGAGTAGCTTCAACTGTAAAAAAAAATAAATAAAAAATTCAGCCTTCACCATGATCAAAACCTGGACTGCTATTGCAGGTCCTGGACTGATTTGCTGGTGCTTCCACCCCTCGTTCTAAGATTTAGTGTTTTATTTAAGACCACAAGAATCCCAAAAATGAGAGGAACAGAACTCAGCAGACTCCTACGCTGATATGTTCCTCTGTAGTCTTTTAACAAACTCAGTTCTCAAGCAGTTTTTGGACCTAAAGTAGATGTTTTTTTACTGTTTTGTTTGAACTTGAGGCACTATTTAATTGAAGTAAGCTCACTTTTTTCATGACTGCGGTTTTAGGATCCTCCACCCACCTCTGAACTCACACACACTGTTTTAATTACACCGTGCCATTGCAAAAGAAGTTCATCATGCACTGAAGCCTCAGCAGTGTGAGGTCATGCCGAAGATCCAGCTATGCTGGTCATGCATCTCAACTCAATGAGGTCTAACAAATGTAAAACTGTAAAGCGAGGACAAACACGCAGTTATTCATGGGAGTGCTCGCAGAGGCCTGTTACACAAAGCGCATTCTTGTTGCTTGGGAATTAGATATGATTCAGAGTTTACAGCAGAATTGTTGCTGTGATGGAAAATTTTATGTTTGTTTCTTGTTTTTACTTGTATTTTGTTTTGTTACTCATACATTCATTTTAACC
>JBBPCY010071429.1:0-11915 GCA_037974405.1 Brachyalestes nurse
GTGTCTGTAGGAGAGGTGTTGGTCGAGCTAGAGGCAGCAGGAGAGGGGGAAAATTGGGCTGGAAGTAGCCGTAGCTCAGGCTGATCTGAGTCTGAATAGGGCTGGAAATAGCGATGATTATGGTGGCTGGGTTAATCTGAAACACGAGGAAGTGTATCAGAACTTACAACTGTCATATACTGTGTTCAGTCAGTGATAAAAATGTCATGACCATTGAAGCCTAAGTTATAGGCTTGTATTCAAGAATAAATGGTAAAAAAAAAAACCTGCTTCTTGTAACGTCTATGTATGTGCGATTAAATGCGATTAATTAGATTAAGTAATCGCCACACAATGTAATTAATTAGATTAAAAATTTTAATAGCTTGACAGCACTAATATATATATATACCCCTAAAGAAATTGCTTTAATGCAGCAAAACACTTGTTAGATTTGTGTGAAAATGTAGATATACGAACAACAGAATAGTAGTAGAAGAACTGAATCTTCGTGGAATAGGAGTATCGGTTTTAGAAGTTTCCAAACAGCTCTACACGCATGTGCGGTTGACGTCATCAATACGTCATCACTTTTTGTGTGTTGTGTAAGCATATCGATCAAACCGCCACTTTCGATCCTAAACTGCTCAAGCTGTCAATGCAGGTGAGGAGCTGGTATTAAGCCAGGAAAATGCACCGGGTACTCACTTCTTGATTTGCTCTGTTGTTTGTATATCCAAATTTTCAGACAAATCTAACAAGTTTTTGCTGCATTAGAGCAATTTCTTTAGGGGTACAGTTATCAATGCGTAACTAATTTGAGTAACTTCATACTGGATCTCTAAGTACCACCATTTAGGAAAGGAAAACCTTAAAATTAAAAATAATAATGACGTTTTAAAATATGGTTCCAGCCGGTCTGTGGAGCCTCTGACTGAATTTTGCCCCAATCAAAATTCAGTCAGGCCAGGTCTGACCTCAGCGCTTCTGTCACTGCGTGCCCCGCCCCGCCCCCTCGACTTCACGGTCCGCCCCGACACGAGACCCGTTCTCCAGTCCAGAGAGGAGAGATCTGGCCCTGTGGTCCAGGGTAAACTTTTGGAGATCCCTCGCGATGCTGGGTTACAGTCAAGATCCGAGTTCTGTCTGTCGTGCTGTGAGGAAAAAACTGTCAGCGTGCCTTCCTCATTTCGACCAGTTAGTGGCGAGAAAGCAGACACACACATCATATTAGAATGTTGATTTAAAATGTTTGATGTCAAATAATCCCTGTGGGTGACTAGACCTATAATTTAATTTGGGTTAAAAGTCGTTTGCACATTCAGCACCATTTGACAGGGCTGCGGGGGACGGGTAAAGCCACCTTGGGTAGGTGGCAGAGGTGCACGTCGCTTCATAGGTTTGACTCGGGGGCTAACAGTGTGGAAGTGTAGTCCCTACAGAGGATAAATGCAGATTTTTAAAAAATACTGGCTAGTGTTGTGGTTTTCAGCCTGCAAGCCCTTCCTGCAGATCCCTCGCCGTCCCAGGTCTCTCCACACTGAGGAAGCTATTCATTGGCCCTGTGATCAGAAAGTTGCTAGTGGCACCTCTGATTTCCCTTGAGTAAGGTTCCATCCCCACACACTGCTCCACTGGCGCCGTGTTCCTGACTGCTCGCTGCTTCACTTGGTGAATTGGTTAAATGGGTTAAATATAGAAGAATAATTTCGTGCTGTTCACATTCTGTGCTGTGGTGTGTACATATATCCATTTTTAAAAGCAATTTCCTCTGGAATTAATAAAGTTTTCTGATTCTGAAAACTGTTCCTGGCAACCTGGTGCTCTATGATGACCTGGTGCTCTACAATGACGACCTGGGGTCTATGATGACCCTGGTGTTCTGTACTGACCTGGTACTTAACGATGATCTGTGGATCTATGAAGAACCTGGTGCTCTATGATGACCAGGGGATCTGTAATGACCTGGGATTGGGGGGCCATGCTGGTGTGCTGGGTGCTGATGGTGTTAATGCGTGGAGAATTCTTCCAGAATGTTTTTTCACTGCAAGCGTTGACAAGGCAGGCTCTGTCTCTTACACACACTCACACACACACACACACTCTCTCTCTCTCTCACACAGACACACCCAAACAAACACACACACATACACACACACACACACAATTCAGGCTTTGTGTCCAACACTGACAGTGGCTAGCTCTCTCTCTCTGTCTCTCCACCGCCGCTCTGTAGGACCACACTGTGTCCTGGACCAGAGAAAACACTGGGTTTGAGCTCCAGGCCTGGAGTGGAGATGATCACGACTGTCCTGGAAGTGCTAATGTCCCAGAAAAGAGGCTAAAGTGAGGCTAGCATGAACACCAGCCAAATATCCAACAAGCCCACATCACTGTAGCTTCAACATGACCTCGCACACCCAGAGATCCGTGGCTTAAGAACAGTCTTCAGAAGACAAAAAGAACCCAGCCAAGCAGGTCCTGTGGTCAAAAACAGACAAACACTAAAAAATGCCATATTTCAGATTCATGAAAAGTTTAGTGAGGTTGTGTGAGGGAGAAGAGGGTGTGTGAGGAGTGTGTGGGGGGAAGAGGGTGTGTGATGGAGAGGAGGGTGTGTGAAAAATGTTTGGGGGAAGAGGGTGTGTGAGGGGTGTGTAGTGGGAAGAGGGTGTGTGATCTTTATTGTCATTGTGCTTTAAGAACAATGGGATTGTGTGCAAATCTGTACAAGTAAAAGAGAGCAAAAAGATTAAGATAAATTTCAAGAGAAATAACAAAAATATATAAAAAAAATAATTAATATATATACATATAAATATATACTAGTATATATAATATATAGTATATAGTATATTTTGTGAATTATAAAACAAGGAAAAATACTGTATATAAGAATAAACAAGAAAGTATGGTGAGCAGCATTCACAATTGACCGTTTTTTGTATTTCACAGTGATTAATACCCAGAGTATTGCACGGTAGTAAAATTATTGCACAATAAAATCTTTTATTAATGCAACAGCTCTGGCGTATGTGTTGTTTCTCAGTCTGTTCGTTTTTTGCTGTTATTGTCCTGTACCACCTTTCTGAGGGTAACAGCTGGAACAGGTGATGTGCAGGGTGGGATGTATCCAGTGCTGGACTGACCATCGGGCAGACCGGGCCGATGGTAATTTTGGGCAGGCGACGTAATTATGGGCTATCAGCTCCTCTAGGGAGTGGAGAGCACAGCTGATGACCCTCTGGAATTATACTTTTTCCTGAGAAGTGCTGCTGGCAAACCACACTGGGATGCAGTATGTCAGTACACTTTCAATGGAGCACCTGAAGAAGGACACTAGCAGCTCCTTGGCTACGGCGTTGTATGATGACCTGGTGCTCTACAATGACCTGGGATCTATAATAACCTGTGATCTATGATAACCTGGTGTTCTATGATGACCTAGGATCTATGATGACCTGGTGCTCTATGATGACCTGGGGATCTATTGATGACTTGGGGATTTATGATGACCTGGGGAATTTGGGATCTATGATCAACTTTGTGCTCTATGATGACCTGGGGATCTATGATGACCTGCAATCTATGATGACCTGGTTGGTGCTATATGAAAACCCTGGTACTTTATGATGACCCGTGGATTTAGGATGACATGGGATCCATGATGACCTGAGGTCTATGGAAAAAAGGGGCAATATGGGTTTGTTTTGGTTAAAGGTATTGTTTGTCACCAGGGGAGGGAGTTCGCTTTGCCAATTCTTGTATTATCGCAACCAGAATAGTTCTGTTTTGATATGTTTCAGTTTTACCCCTTTTTCACAGCTCCAGAATTCAGTCACCACCTGTTTGGAACTCTAATATGATCAGTAATGCTGATAAAATCTCTGAACTTAATTATCATCATTTTGAGAAGCATTTTTTTGGTGTTTAAATGTTATCGCTTGCACTCCTCATTGCTCAATGCAACAGTTTATACGTACACAAAGCAAGTCGTGTTACAAAAAAATCTGTTATATTCTTTTAAAACTCAGTGGTCACTGGCACAGTGTGTGTGTGTGTGTGTGTATGTGTGTGACAGAGAAAGAGAGAGAGACAGAGAGGGAGAGAGACCAAGACAGAGAGAGAGAGGCAGAGAGAGAGAGACAGAAACAGAGAGAGAGAGAGGGAAAGACAGACAGACAAAGTAGACAAACTTTATTGTCCACTGTTTGCTAGTAAAATTGAATTAAAAATTCACAAAATTTTAAAAAACAGGATAACACACAAAAAAAAAATTAAAACAGGCATGTACAATGCAGAACACTTTGCTGAGCGTAAAAACATTAATACTAGTCAAACGGGACAGACCTCAACTAAAATAAAACTAACACATTACAGCAGCACTGCAGAGAATTTGAAAGTTACAAAAAGAGCACTTTTAAAATCCCAATGATTGCATGCACCAGTGTCATCCATTCTGTAATAAAAGGCATAATCCAGTTTAATTCTTGCTCTGACCATGTGTTCAAAAAGTACTGCACAATCCACAGAACTGCCGGTACTGGCCTGACGTTGTGTAATAAATGGCCAGTTTTGCCTGTCCAGTTAAAAAGTTCAGCAACTGACCCTGCTTCTTTTTTGTTTACCATAATTAAAACCAAATATAAAAACCTGATCCGTAAAAACTTCACCCAGACCATTCCACAACGCTGTCAACAAAGAAAATGTAGGTGCTAACACGAGTACATTTCAAGAAACAATGAAAAATTCTCTCTTTGTGCACAGAAGGGACATTCAACATAGAATTTAAAATAGAAATAAAAGCATTCACAGCCACAATGCCATGTAAAATTCACCAACTAAGATCACCCACATTTTTGGTCAATGATGGTTTGTACAGTTGGCCCCATGCAGGCTTGACTTCTAAACCTGCAGTAAAGTGTTGTCTCCACGGGGTATCAGGTCTAGAACACAGCTGATCTTTGTGTAGAACCTTCACACAGTCTGTACAGTCTTTTACCAGGTGCTGTGTGCAGGCTGACCCACTCCTCACTGTTTTGCTCCAGCTTGTCCTGCTCATCTTCAAGGAGACCGGGGCGGATCCCGATCCGCGGGAACCTGTCAGGGTCGTCGGGTGTGTCTACACCCCGCACCCAGTCTCTCATAGCTCTTTTCTCCGTACTGCTCACGGCCGCTCTCATTACATCCAGTAGTTTACTCACAAAGCACCGTGAAAACAGTCCCAGCCTCTCAGCCACTGCAGCAGCATCCGCTAGTTCTGCTCCAGCCATTTCCACCAAGTCCTTTACAGTTGTCAGGCTGTGTGCACGCAGTCTCTCTGTCAGGTGGCAGGACCTCGGCCAAGCAGCAGTGAGCCGAGCCCCTGGGACGAGAGGCTCCTTCCGGAGCCAAAACAGTGAGGAGGACCGGTCAATGTTCTTATTCTTAAAAAAAACCCCAAACCTTAAACAACCCATCATAAAAAGGTGAAAAAGACTTAAAATCAAAGGTAAAACCCTGCACACTAAAAACCTTTCTGCCTAAACTAAAACCCCCAACCCGATTCAAAATAAAAACACTTTGTATAAACTGAAGTCCAAAAGCCATTTTTCTACTAATGAAACAAACAAGCCCCTGTCCGCCTTCTTCCTTGGTAAAAACGGCACATGCAACAATCCCAGAAGAAATCTAAAATAATCCTTTGCACTTTCATTAATAAATCATTGGGAGGATCTAAAACACATAATTTGTGCCACAACATGGAAGTCACCGCATTATTAAGTATTAAAGCCGGAGTATCCGATTGCCACTGTCCCACCGCTAACGCTGTGCTCTTCTCCCAGTTTACTTGTGCTGAGGAGACCTGACTAAACCTATCCACTACCTCTATTAGTCTGGTCAAATCCCCGTCCCTTTTACAGCCACCACGTCATCCAGACACCTTCAGATGAGGGAGGCATGAGGCCAGGCTCACACCAGAAATGTTCTTCCTCAGCAAATGCAGGAACGGCTTAATCGAAATGGCATATAACATTCCCAACAGACTACACCCCTGCCGAATCTTTATCATGAAGGGGGCACTTAAACCACTGTTGACCTTCACCACACTGTCAATGTCACTATATAGCAGCTTAATAAGTGCTATAAAACCAGTGCTGAAGGGAATTCGCAACAGCCCAAATTTTCCAGGCACTGCCCGGTACGCCAGATGGCCAGTCCAGCCCTGGCCTCATCCCCAGTGCCTTGGAAAGCACTTTGTAGTCACTACAGAGCAGGCTGACCGGCCTCCAGTTCAAAACGAGGCACAGGTCCCCTTTCTTGGTCGATAAAGTTAGCACAGCTCTCCTGAAGCTAACTGGTAACCTGCCCTCACACATACTCTCATTCAGCACTGCCTGCAAATCCGTGCCCAGAGTGGACCAGAAGGTCTTATAGAATTCCACTGGCAGGCCGTCAATCCCAGGTGCCTTTCCATTCGCCATGCTCAGTAGCACCCTGTGCAGTTCCATTACTGTTAGTGCACGGCTGAGGACATCATTGTCCTCTGCAGAGAGCTGAGAGTAAACCTTCATAAATCCAGAACCTGATCTGATTCATCCGTGCACTTACACTGATAGAGCTCGGAGAAGAGCTGCACAGCCGTATCTTGTCAGTGCCAGTCAGCTCCTCACCATCAGCCGAGTGCACGCAATGAATCAGTCGACTCTGGCCTTTCAGTTTCTCCAACGAAAAGAAAAATTGTGAAGCCTTCTGTTTGACTCGTAGGTCAGAAAATGAGCCCTGACTACTAGTGGACTCACATAAGTACTGGAGTTTCACTATTTTGGCCTCCAGATCTCCTATCTCAGCCACAGTATCCTTAGTGACATTGAGGGTGTATTCTTTACAAAATTGCTGAATTTGCATTTTTCCAGTTTCCCACCACTGTCGCAGAGACGCAAAACATTGTTTGTTCATAGTCCACTGCTTCCAGAAAAAAATAAAAAACACTGTTTAAAATGACCATCAGTAAGTAACATTGTGTTAAAATGCCAGCATGCACTCTTTGTCTTTACCTGGGCAAATAAAATCACAGCTGTTAAAAGATTGTGATCAGTAAAATCATATTTCTTAAAATCTTCCTAGACTGGATATTTGGTTCCACATGATTACGATCTAGATCATGAATTGTGCAATTAGTCCCCCCCTAAAATTACAATATCATCCACTGCACAAGAATCAATGGCATCATGTAGCTGGGTAACAGGCAACGATCAGCATGATCCACAGGAGCATAAATATTAAACAGTCAGTGTGACCCGTTCATATTTGGCCCTCACCTTCAATAATTGGCCAGCCACAATCTCTTCATGGACTCATACTTGAGGTAAAAACCGTTTAGAAAACAGCACACCCACCCCCCTGACTCCTTTTGGCTCAAAACCGCATTCCCTTCCCACTCCTTCATCCAGTCTACCTCATTATTAGTGGTGCTGTGTGTCTCCAGTACAAAAGCAATATCCACATTTTTAAGTCTAAGGAGATCAAATAGCATAACATGCATTGAGGAACAGATTTTAAAACCACTCATAGGAGCAAGAAATAAAAGAAATGATAAAAGAGGCCACTGCATCATTTTTTATGTACTGAGCTGAGAACGCACTCTAGGCATCAGCTTCTTTAATCGGTATACCTTTCCAACTGCCTTCATTCATAAAACCAGTAAAGGTGAAATGTCCACATTGTTCAGTGCTGTTACATAAAAAGAATCTACATACTCACATTACTAGGAAGCACTTATGCACACCGAAAGATGTGAATAGGCAGTCACATTTTGCCAGTATTTGTGTTGATGCAAAAAATGGTATTGCTGCAGTTTAAAAGTCGGGACATGGATTTTCAACACCTATTCATGTTCAGAAAAAGATTAAGGGTAAAGAACATGGGGTAAAGTGTGAACTGGAATATCAGTTATTAGCATGCAGGAGTCATCTTGTGTTCAGTGAGTGCCACCACATTCGTTCACTGGAATACTGCACAGAAGTGGCAGAGGAAGAGATTCTACATGTAAGGAAAAACCAGGAAAACTGACAAAGTACTCAACATTGAACATGAGAAAATGTCAAGTGTCAAGTCATCTACTGAAGTGGCACTTGCACTTGTATCTGAAGATTGGCTTGTTGACTAGTTGATGAAACAAAAAGTAAACAATTGCCGTCAAACAGTAATATATATTTATCTTTAGTGTGGTAATAATTTATAGTTAATTTATTTATATATTTTAAAAAAGTTAATAGGTAATTTAATATTTCTGTTCTTAAATAACATAACGATGTATCATTTTTCCAGGTAAGCACTGTCCGAAAATTGTGCAAGGCCTGTAACGTTTGTTCCAAAGAGTCCCGTACTGACCTTGTTATCAGACTGAGGGAGGAAATGAAAAGGAGAGTATTTCAGAAGATCTGGGGTTCTTCTGGTGAGTAGAGTTCACAGTTTATAAAAGTCAATTTGAAAAGATCAGTTTTTGCATATACATTTTGATGTAGTTTGATCAGTCATTGTGTGTCCACATGGAATTGTGAACAGCTTAAAATTCAACCTTAGAGCAGAGAGTCCAAGGGACTTTGCAGATTTGCTTCTGTCATGGAAGCACTTTCCAAATGTGTGTGTATATGATTTTGCCCGTGGGTTAGCTACACATACTAACTTGAGGGCACCAGCCATCTTACCTTTTCATCCATTTGAGGGAAGACTGGCACAGCCTACGGTTGAAAACATTCAGTCAGCTGAGATGAAAAAGCTCCAGGTGTCACTTCCATGGCTTATAGAGGGTCTCGAGTACCCTGAGCCTAATGGCCACCCAGTTACTGGTTCCTCAGAACACTATGTACTCTATGACAAGTTTCATGAGAAAAACACTAAGGACTCAAAAGATGCACTGCGAAGAATTGACCTGGTTCCAGAACGTTGTATGACATTGAAAAGTCAGGTTGCGGAGCAGTTGTTTTCAGCGATGCGGAAACTTCTTGAAGAATATGTCTCCGTCCACACATGTGTTTGCAATGAGGAATATCATCCATCACCGGAATACAGCAACCAATTCGAAACTCTTAGAACTGTTGTTACATCCAAAGACCCCAAGATATCTGTAACATTACACTGTCTAACCTCGGCCAAGCTGTCATAGGTCAGTAAGCATGATATGTGGTAACTTACTTGATGATGGTAAAATTACACGTACTGTACGTATAAATTCTTTGTTAATTACATCCAGTGCTCTTGCACCATTTACAAGTTCTGAATCTCTGACTAGTACTGATTCTGCCAAGACACTAAGCCCAAAATCTTCAAGTCCACAATCTAAACAAGTTAAAGAACAGAGACTTCAGGCATTTAGTGACATGGGTATGCTTTTAAGATACTTTTCATTTAAGTGCTTTGACATGACAATTCTAACTGCTGTCTTACAACTCTAATTTAGACTTTGGAAACTAGAAAATGTATTAGCATCCTCTGCATCATGGGAGATGCAGTATCACCTTGGCCAACAATTGCTGGTAAATTAAACAATAAGATAATTCAAGTTAAATAAAGTTATAGTTTATTTTTATACCATGTTTTTTTACCCATTCAAACATGTTCCTCAGCTTGATTATGTCTTGGACATTGAAAGACCTCAACAAAAGCTGATTGTTAGAACTAAAAAAGCGTGCCTGAGCCCGGCTGACTTTTTAATCTTGGGCCTAGAAAGAGAAATTGAATCAACCGTAAGTACTATTTACTATACTCAAAACTATAATACAATTTATTATAAAGACATAACAAGCCATTTATTTCTACACTGGAAATGGATGCTTTGATTTGATTGAAGGAATAGCAGAAGCCAAGGTACAGTTGGTTTGCAACATAGAATTACTTTAATAACATAGAGTCTTTAAAATAGTTGTTATTACAATTTTTATTCTTGTGTCTTTTTGTAGGAAAAGGATATTTTTTTTGTCGATTTATATGTTGTCCCAACATGGCTGCCTCCTACAAGATGTGACCCAATGGCCTCCTTACCTGTAAGTCTGTTTTTCTGTGTGTGGTGTGGGATCCTGTTAGTCTGCACTGGTATAGTTTGAAGATCACTCACAGTATTACAGATGTAGAACAGCTATAACAATAGACAAATCAAATACAGTTAGTTATCCGTTACCAAATATTTGAAAAGGATAAGATTAATAAAAGACACATTCCAGTCAGTTGCAAATTAAAATTAAGCTATATTTATCTTCTCCTCCTGTATTAAACCTTTGTAAAACTTTTCTTAGAGGGATGCTGGTACCAAGGAGACACTTTTCATTCCCATCTGGATTCCTGGGCATTTTGTACTTTGTGTAAGTAAATTATCAACAGCCAAAACAAGATATTAATATTGTTAATGTTAACATTAACTATTCTTCACTAGACTGAAAAGAATTTTTGTAATTGCTAGGTCTTTCAGTATTGATTGATGTCTTCAGTTTAAGCTGAATGTATTTGTGTAGGTTTTGAAGCCGGCACAGAGAGAGATCTTTTTCCTTGACTCTCAGTACCATGAAAAAAGATTGGGATTTTCTGCTGTCCAATACATGGAGCTGTTGAGGTTAAAGCTTAAGTTCAAAGGAATTCAAGTTCCTTGGTCCAGTTCCATGATCATTAATGTGACCACGTTCTATTGGTCATTTTCTGCATGTGAGTTTCAAAAAACAGGTCACGTTCTTTGACCTATCGGTTTGCTAGGCTGGTTTATTTCTGCAATGCTTGCTTGCTCCAAATAAAACACGATGTGCACATGATTAATGATGTGTGACATCATTACCAACAAATATTGTGGGGGGCACTGTTGATGGTTCCTAAGACTGCTATAATGATTTCTCATACTGTCCCCTGTTGGACTTGAACTAAACTATGTGTGCATGTACGATGCATTCCTGAGCCGAGTATAAACCTGGTCTAAAACCTGTGTAATTTTTTTTTTTTGCATTTGTATAACTATGTGCAATTCTACTTGACAGAAATATAGCTCAGACCATCCAGCCTGGCCACTGGGTAGAGAAAACTGGTTTTGATTTGGAGGTAGGAGAAGTAGATCACATCTACAACCGGGCCTGGTTAAATGAAGCATATTAACCTGCTTCTGTAAAACAGTTCTTTTCTTGTCCTTTTTTTGTTACAGGCATTACCAGCACAGACACATGGGAATGACTGTGGGATTTTTATGCTGATGGTAGGACATTAATGACTTTGAGTCACACAGAGTTTAAAAGCTCGGCTTGTTCATTAATTTTTGTTGATCTTTTTGTCCCAGGCTTGTCTATACATTGCTGTTGATGCCCCTTTTGACTACACAGTTGTAAGTTAATTTCCATAATTCTAGACTGTTTTATTTTTTATTTGATTTTACAATATTTTGTTTTTATTTAGGATGATATGCCTCAGATTAGAAAATGGTGGTGTATTCTTCTTTTGGAGAATTTGACGCTGGACAGGTATAGTTATCTTTACCTCAAAAAACATATTTTTTTAATTATATTGTCTGGCTGTTGTACTCAATTAGTGAACAAAGTACGGAAATTTGTTAATGTAAGGCAAAAGATTTGCTCACTGGACAGCAGAGGCTCATGCTCTTCTGCGAGGAGAGACTGGCCCAGTGTTTAGATTGCCAAGGAGGCCCCTGGAGCCTTCCCAGGTTAGTTTAAACTTGACTTTATGTAGATGTGGGTTTATGTATCAATTTCTGCTTACTGCAATGACATGAAAGGTTTTTTGAAACTTAGTGTGAAGAGGAGTCCATGACAAGCCAGGAGGAGACTTTATCTCTGCCATACTCTGAAGTATGTGTCTACTTTATTCTTAGAACTTCTTTATTAACATTTGCATTATTGCATATTTTATGCTGTTTCAACAAACTGTACTTTGTGTAATCCACTGTAGGAACCAAAAGTAATGAC
>JBBPCY010071430.1:0-11915 GCA_037974405.1 Brachyalestes nurse
GGCAAGACCCCGCCCCCAGCCACCACCCAGTAACTGCCCAGGTGCGCACAGGCAGAGCGGCATGTCATCAGGCCGCTGCCAATCACCCCTCCTCCGGACCGCCTCATGCTGAATGATGGGCGGAGCCACGTGATTGGCAGGGAAGAGTGGATGGGCGTATTTAGTCACCTGCAGCACAGGGAGCTGTGCGTGTGTATGCGCGTCTGCAGGACCTGGAACAGGTGGTGAGTGTGTATATATGTATATACATATACACATACATACACACACACACACACACACCTCTCACTGAGGTCTCTCTCTCCACTCAGGTGTTGTGACAAGCGTCTGTGGAGCAGTATTGATGTGAGCCGCTGTAAGTCGATCACTCCCCTGATGCTGAGTGGTATAATCCGCAGACAGCCGGTGTCTCTGGACCTCAGCTGGACCAATATTTCTAAGAAGCAGCTCAGCTGGCTGGTCAACCGGCTCCCAGGTGGGTAAAGTCAATATATACTGCACTGCTCCGCCCCCGACCTTTCCAGCTCTGCCCCGTCTCGCACCGTACTCAAGGTCCTCTCTGTGTAACCTGTGTGTTTGTAGGTCTACGGAAGCTGCATTTGGCCGGTTGTTCCTGGGCAGCGGTTTCTGCTCTCTGTTCATCCTCCTGTCCAGTTCTGAGGAAGCTAGACTTGCAGTGGGTGGAGGGACTTAAAGACCAGCAGATCACTGACCTTCTCTCACCCCCATCAGACTACAGACCAGGTAACACACACAACCTCTCACTGACCTTCTCTCACCACCCGTAGACTACAGACCAGGTAACACACACAACCTCTCACTGACCTTCTCTCACCACCCGTAGACTACAGACCACGTAACACGCACACAAACACACACACCCCACAGTCCACAGCCCACCACCAGACTACAGGTCAGGTAACTAACCAATCACACCCACATATACTGTGGGATGCACAGGACAGACCACACAAGTCATGTAAAGGTGCTCTGAACAGTGTAGTTTATTTACAAAATGTGTGTTGAAAAATGCTGGGGTGAAAGTGCAGCATGAAGAGAGCAGTTAAGGGTGGAGTGGTCCTTTGTTTGTGGCTGGCCTTCTAAGGTCTGTTGGCAGCGTAGTGGGATGGTACGCCAAGGAAGCCGGCAGGGAGGGAACAGGTGAAGGGACAGCTCAAGGTTTGTTTTGTCACAAACTACCACGTCCCATCCTGTTCCATCCAGGCCCTTTTATTCCCGCATTCTTCCTCGTTGACGGTGATCTGGAAATCTCTGTCAGCTGCATATCGTTCCAGGACGCTGCCCTCACTCTCTGTCTAGTGCTGCGGTGGCTGTCCATGGTGCTGAATTGGCCCAGCGGAGGTGTGTGTTAGATGTGCTGCTTCTTTGTTCCCACCTCCACCTTGGCCAAGAGAGAAGTGCCTGCCTGCTAAGTGGAGATGAGGCTCCAATATCACATCACACTCACACAAACACACACACGCCACCATTAGACCAAGTAACACATACACATATTCCTATATCTTTTTGATATTTCAGACCTCGTTTCTTTAAAGTCCTATCCTTAAATAGTGTAATACTGCCCTCTAGTGAAGGAATCAGGGAACTGCCTGAACATACAGAACCAATCAGATTAAATGTTGGGTGAGAACTGAAGAACTTGGCTGGATTTTGTGATGCAGAATAACAGTAAAGGGCCCTGTGTAAAACTCTGTGTTCTCTCTGCCTGTGTGATGCTCTATATTCTCTCTTCCCATGTGTGAAGCTCTGTGTTCTGTGTGTGTGTGCAGGTCAGCTGGACTGCAGCAGTAAACTGTGTAACGTTGAGGATTTGAGCCTGGCGGGTCTGGACATCACTGACCTCGCCCTCCGCACCATCATCACGCACCTGCCCTCCCTCTCCCGCCTGGACCTGAGCTACTGCAACCATGTCACCGACCACAGCATCAATGTCATCACCGCAGCAGGAACCAGCAGTCGGGACACACTGACGCACATCAACCTGTCAGGTACACACACACATGCATACACACACACAACCCGTCAGGTACACACAGACACACACACAGTGTAACAGAATTAGCAGTAAATGTGTTGGAGGCTAGTGGAGCCGTTCAGGCTGGCCTGTGATCGGACCGCTAAGAAGTCTTGTAGCCCAGGTAGCCAATCAGAGCAGAGCTCATTTACATATGTGTTTTAAAGATGCAGTAACAAACAGCCTCTTTAAAGGGGATCTATTATGCAAAACTCACTTTTTTTAAAAAACAGGTGATAATAGGTCTATGGTCTGTACAAAACATGTTCATGAAGTTCTTCGAACAAAATTGCTCTCACATAAAGAGATATCACCAAGTTTATTCTTCACAGTTTGGGTCCCGTTCAAAACACGCGGTTTCAGGGCTCTGTCCCTTTCCTTCAAATAAGCTGTTGCTCATCACGCCCCACTCTTCCACGCTCCACCCATCCCATTACGCGGCTCGTAAACAAAACGATATTTACCTGCGATAGAAACACAAAAGTCATTATTTGAAATGATACTTGTCACAGACAGTGTACAGATCCCCCACGATGCTGAAGTTAGCTCCTTATTCACAGCTCCTTATTCGAATTTTCCGTTCTACCTTAGATACTTAAGGTGGAACTTTTTAAGGTGGAACGAAACCGAATCTTGCTGGGACACTGCCATTGAAAATGAAATGGTGCCACGCAGTCCTTCTATTTTCTTTGTCTGGAAGAAAGTGGAATGATTTGTGCTGTTCTTTGCAGCAACAACACAATACTTCATGAGTGACCTGCCTCTGCCTGTAGCCGTAGCGCTAGCAGACAAAATGGCGGATCTTCAACTAATCTAGTGGGTGGGGTTTCGACAGATGAGGGGCGGTTCTATGCAAATTGACCCCCCCCGGGACGTCAAACGCCGTGTTTTGAAAAAATATATTTGGAGGATATTTGCAGTTTCCGCGTTATTGTGGGGATTTCCGCATAAAACTATGAGTTCGGTTCTCAAAAAAATCTGCGACTCCTGATCTGCGTAAAACTGGGGATTACTGTATATCAGTATTATATATGAATAGTAATGAATATGTATTCTGGTGTATAATGTATATGTGTATAATAGTGTATAAGTGTGTAATAAAGAATATGTATAAAATAACAGATATGTGCATTAGGTGCATAATAATTTGTGTGTGTGTTCAGTTTGTCACAGGGTGACTGACCTGTCTCTGGTGTATTTTAAGCGCTGTGGGAGTATCAGCTGTATTGATCTGCGCTCCTGTAAGCAGGTGACCCGTCAGGCCTGCGAGCGCTTCGTCGCCGAGATGTCCGTCAGCGTCCAGTTCGCTCTGACCGAGGACAAACTGCTGACCCGACTCAGCTAGCCTTCGCTGAGGGCGGTTATCCTGCCTAAGGACTGGGTGGGCCGCGATGGGGACTGTCGCTCCCCTGTTCGTGTTTACTGAGCGCAGAGCTTCATCCTGCCTGGCAATGCAGAGCCGTTATGTCCTTTATAGAGACTCTGTTTGTTTACGATTGAAACATTAACAGTTTTGTGCTACGAGGCGAGGGATCGTCACTGAAGAGTAATTTTTGTATCAGAAAGTATTTTGTTTTTTTATGTGCACTTTTAAATGCACCCCTGCCCAGCGCTCTGCCTGTAACGTTCTGTCTCTCTGCCCGGTTCCACCCCGGGTTCTGCTCCGGGTTCTGCTCTTCCAGCTTCCCGTCAGTGTTCTGTCATTCCTGTAGGTGTGGTTTGGGTTCCTGAGTTACAGGTGAATAATCTGCTCTGTAGAACTGCATCACTGTCAGCTCTGATGTAGAAAACCTGAAGAAAAAACCCATAAATAGTTATTTTTCCTACAGTGGGTGCTTTTCCTTCTTTGTTAAACAGTTCTGAAAAAACTACATTCCCCGAGTTCCATCGTCGTCTCAGAGCAGTCCAGCATGTGTGCAGCTGTTATAAACACATAACGTTCAAATAAACATCTCAACCATATACATTAAACAGAAATGTGGAAACTCAGGGTACACAGATTTACACACACACAAAATAACAACACAGTGCAAACACCAAAGTGATTTTGGTGAGTTAGTCTGGAGATGTCAAGCGATTGGCTGAGTATATGAGAGGCATCGGTGATGAGGAACAGGCGAATCGGCTGATGTTATAAAGAACTAACCTGGAAGTTCAGGAAAGATTATGAATGTCTGCACTCAGAACCGTCCTGGCCCACTGTTCCCATCCTCCATCCCCACAACCATCTTTAATACTGAAAAACCTAATTATTATCATTATTCATTTTCAAGGCACTCAAGGACAGACAGGTAAACTGGATCATAAAATTAAAATGGCAAAAGAAGAATAAATAAGTAATCATATATAACATCACAAGAGTGTAAGAATAAAAATGAGTGCAGTCCAGGGACAAGATCAAAGAGACTAAGCAAGTCTGAAGAGGTGAGTTTTAAAGTCGTATTTCTTGAGGAAGGGAGTTTCAGAGGGGTTCCAGTGACGGGCGACAGAATAGCTAAAGGATCTAAATCCCATGGTGGACAAACAAGCAGAAAGTGTAGCGAGAGTGCGGGAGGGAGTGTAGATCTGTGAAAGGGCAGAAAGGTATGAGGGTGCCAGGTTGTAAAATCAACTTGATATTTAACTGGAAGCCAGTGAAAGTTGAACGGTCTGTAGTGATGTGTTCAATGGAGGAGGTTCTGGTAATAACATCTGTACAAGCTGAAGTTTATGCATAAGCTTGTGAGGGAGACCAGCCAATAGAGACTTGTAATTTGTGATATTACCTATGCAAGGATAGAGTTACTATTGGGGGTGAAGAAAGGACAAAGAGGATATATATGACGAAGGTTAAAATATGCAGACTGGGTAATTTTATTAATGTGTGCTTTGAAGGTCACAGAGGGGTCAGTTGTCAAGGAATAACTCTCAATTTTGCCAAGAATAGATTTTGTACCTACACTGAGGACCTCTGTTTCATCACTATTACATTTGAGAAAATTTGAAGAAAACCAAGTCAAAGCTGAAACAATTTTCACCACCAGTCACATCTAAACCTTTCACCACCAGTCACACCTAAACCTTTCACCACCAGTCACACCTAAACCTTTCACCACCAGTCACACCTAAACACCTTTTACCACTAGTCAACTAGCAGAACCTGAATAACTGACATTTTAGTCCCCCAACATTTATTCAACTCTGTTATCTGAACACACACTCCCCATACCTGAACATCGATGTAACTAACAGGAATTTCATCACTGGAAGGTCCTGAATATCTGGGAAGAAGAAAAAGTGATTCTTTCCTCTTTATTTTCAGTGATGGGGTGAGACTGACTGACAGGTCACTTTGAAATCACCACTCTGATTCCAAAATTATAGACATAATGTAATTTTTCCTATTGAAAGTAAACAATAATTAAAAAAGCAGACATTAGGATGGCCTGAACATCCTCATGTCGTTAGCATCGCCACAGTGGAAAAAAACAAAGAAACTGAAGCCTGTTATTAAAGCCACGGTTCTCCTCAGAGAACCCTGTAGAACTAGTTCCTCCTGAGATGTTATCACAGTTTCTGAACATTTCCCTAAATTTAATGTTAAATATAAATAGTTTAAGGATTAGAAGGGCCTCTTTAGTCTCACCATAGAGTTACAGGGCCAACCCTGCTGGTGGCTGGTCTTAGGAGGCCTGTGATGATCTCTGGTGGTCGACAGGCTGGACATCCTGCTGGAGAAACATCTCCTGGTCAAGTAGCTTCTGGCTAACTATCGTTAGCTAAAAGCAACACATACATATACAAAGTTTACAACCAAATAAATGTTTAGTTTGTCTTTGAAATGAAATACATCGACTCCATCACTTTCAGAAACCTCACTTCAACAGAAAGATCTGACCTACTCAATCGTGTTCATATAAATTACTTTCTGAGGTCAATGTATCTAATGGAAGATTATATAAGCAGTTAGCACTGGCAGCACTTGTTATGGAGAAACATTCATGGGCTGAAGAACGTTATTGTATCATTGTTCTGTCTGTTCTTTTTCTGGTTTCTATAATCCCAGCCTGTCAGGCCTCACACAAGAAGAGCTCACTGCTCACAGCAGTCTTTTCTTTATCTGATCAGAAATAAATCACCATCTTAGTTGGAGATTATTGAAGTCTGACTTGTTTCTCCTAAACCCCTTTTATGAAATCAGGAGCAAAAGGGAAAAAATCAACTTAAGACAGAGGTTCTTCTGCTGTTCTCATTGGTTTCTCAGTTTTCTTCTTTTTAACAACATTATGGATCCCAAAACTATGGTAGATTTGACACATGATCAGTGAGACAATTTTCAGATGTTGTTCAGACTAATTTGTAAGAAAAAAACAATTTTTCTTTTGGATCTGGTTTACCTGAAGATCTGAGACACAGGTCAGAGCAGTGAGAGAAAAGAAATTTCATTTTAGGATCTTAAATTGAGAAAAGAAATCATGACTTAGAGTTCAGACTCTTCAGGAAGGAAATGAGAGAAACCCCTTTTTGTTAGTTCAAGGTACCATATTTTATTAAATTTATTAAATCATCTTTGATATTACCAAAATAAAAAGTTCTAAAATACAAAGACCACGCCCCCAAAACCTTTCTGTGGTTAATGTTTGTTCTGTGTATTCTTTTGTTTGTAATGTGTTTGTTATTCACGCTGTTCGGCTCCTACTACTGACATCTTTTAGAAATAGCAGCATTAAACACACACACACACGCACACACACACACGGGTCATTCCACACTGACTCCTGGGGTTGAGGGTCACACCATGGAATATTACATTTGTTTTGGTGAAACTCACATTTCACACATTTTAATAACTCAATTTTTTAAAAATTTAATCATCACCATCATCACTTCCACATAACATCCTTTAAAACAGATCTGTAGTCAAACTGATCCTGCATTCAGAACTTCAAATCCATAGATTTAATTTAAATGTATTATTTGACCTAAAACCTGAAAAAAACCCACTGAAAGAACATCCTGGGGTGAGATGATTATACATTATATATATATTTATATTGACGATGATAAAGTAAATGGGTGAAAGGTGAACATTACTGTCGAGAAATTCAGTATTAGTAACAAATACATAATAGCACAGTTGAAATTTTGCAATTAAATCGATACTTTTTTCCCTTTAATTTCTTTAATAATCTTCATCTCACCCATGCAGGTAATCTAGTGTGGAGTCAGTGTTTGGCGAGGGCAGTGTCTGTGGGCTGTAGGGTGCAGTGAAGGGGGGGGGGTTCTTGGGTTTAGAGCAATAATAAACCAACAGAAAAAACCCCAAATGATTTTGATAAACCCCGAGCAGAGTTCACATCCTCTACACACGAGCACCTGCGTCCACTCTACTGAATATAGTCCTCAAATAGATAAATTATTTATCATCACAAACATCCACATGTTCATCAAAAACCGTGGTTTACTGTACACTGAGTTTACATACCGTTTCTACGGCAACACACAGGTATGAGAGTGACGAGTGTGATACAGGATTATGGGACAGGTTTTCTCTTTACTACGCTGAAAATATAAACATATTAAAAACACATTCACCAGTAAACAAAATACAGCGTAACTGAAGAAAAAATCCTCAAATAGAGCCTTTGAACTTCACGGTGCTGCAGAACTTCTCTTAAAACTAAATAAAAAAGAAATGTGTAAGAAACGAGCTTGTCCTCATCAGTTCTGCTCCTCGAGAACCCTCAGATGTTCCACCTTCCAGCACATCTGGACACCTGCTGGAGATGCTCTACTGAAGGTATGACACTAGAGGGAGCTCCAGAGAGAGGACAAGTTGAACGGGGTCTGTAGAATTTTTGTGCCAAATTTCAATTTCAGTTAAAGCTGCACAATTTATAGTCGTCATGGTGATATAAGTCTCTGTATACTGAGATCACAGAAGGCCACAATATGCAAATGAGCCTCTAACTACTCTTGACACGGTGACCAACCACAGCTCCAGGTGAGTTACTGGGTGTTCTGATTAATTTAACCGGTAAAGGTGTTGGTGTGCATTAATGGGCGGAGCTAAACTGCTATGGCCAAAATAAGGAGATATATTTAAATGTTTCCATATAAGAACTGTATGTACGGGGGAGCAAACAAACCATTTGAAACAATATTTAAAGACCAAGTCTTTTTAATTCCGGGAAAGTGATGATTGGGGGCCTTTAATATCTTGAAAGGCGTCACAATCCCAATATGTAGCATTTTAGAGCATATTGTGCAGCTCTAAATTTAGTTTTCATTGTTTTTTTGTGGACAAATTCCATTTGTCTCATCACAGAACAGTGAGAAACACCTGAAGTGTGACATCACACAGGTACAGGAACATCTGAGGACCCCGACTGGAACAGTGAGCACTATTTTACCAGGACAGAGGAAAAAAAACTTAAGACCAGACAGGTCCGACCAAGACAAATTGGACAGATCAAAGAAACATTTCAGAGGAAAAAAAAAAAACACACAAAATGTCCCCCCGTCCTCGAATTCAGTCCATGAGCAGAGACGCATTCGGCGTCTTAAGTTCGGCTTCTTCAGATCTACGAGGCAGAAGAACACACCTGGAGACGACCTTAAACATCTGAATTTCCCTCTAAATACTTTATAAATCACTTTATCATTCTTTTTTGTACATTTAAACTCTGTCTTTATTGTTCTTTTGTGTTTATGAAGCACTCTAAAGTGCCTTCAAGCATAAAAGGTTCTACAGGAGTTCTGCTTGTCCCAGAACACCTCCAACCACCTCACGTCCAGAATTACTCACTTCTCCATATCCTCCTCCTCTCGTTTGTATTCTCCTGCTCTCCTTCACTCCTCTGCAGAGACACACGTCCAGCTCCTTGTCTTTCAGCGTCCACTCTCATCTCCAGTGGGATCTACAGCACAGTCTGGCTCATCACTGGCTGAACACCATTGCCCCCTAGTCTGAGCTCCGCTAGACTGGTTTAGTTTTTGTCCTTACTCTTAAATCCCCCCTTAACCATTAGCTCACATGTTCACAGTTATGAGACTAATGCTAACTTCACCCCACCAGTCGAGGTCACATATACGCTGCAAAACACTGAGTGTGTCCGAAATCGCGCACTTACGTCAGTGCACTGAAACGTAGTGCATAGTACGCACTGTGCACTTCCTTCTGTAGTGCTCACTGCCGTGGGTAAGTGCTGTCCTAAATGGTACACTAATGTTTTGCACTTAGCGGAAGTGACGGACTAACATTTGATCGCGATTCTCCAGTCCGCCAAAATATCTGCTGGCTTTAGTTTACACAATGAATTTCCTCGTGATTTTATTTGCATTTGTTTTTGTTTAGTTGCTTCCGTTTGGGCTTCCACCGGCATTTCATTGTTGGCCGCCATTATTCGACTCAGAAAACGTGTCCAAAGTCCCTCCCCTTTCCGCTACGTAGTCAAAATGGCCTCCGTTTAGTGAGCGCACTGAATTTTAGCTTAGTTGTCAGTGTGAACACACTACGCACTAAAATTGCGCACTAAAAGTGTGCAAGTGCGCGATTTCGGACACACCTACTGTGTGGCGTTTTAGCACTATGCTAATTGGTTACCATTACCATTGCCCAGTCACTACTGAGAGCACCAGCGCCCCCTACTGTGAGTTTGTATACACTCAAACACCCCGCTTTAACTCACGTTATAAGACTCAGCGAGACTTCACCCCCCACTAATTAGCATGATGCTAACTACCCACCACACACACATTGCAGTGTTTGAGGTGAGTGTGCGATGCTAATCAGTGGGGTATTATAAGGTTCCACTGCCTAGCTACATTAGCCTCGTAGCTCCAGTGCTAAAGCTTCAGAAGCCGAACTGTCTGGGCTACATTTGGGGATTCGTTTGATTTTGTACAGAACTTTCGCTGTAAGGAGGTCAGTCGCTACATAACAGCCGCGGTAGATCCACTGGTGGACAGAAGTCTCTCTCGGGTTGCAGCTCCGTTTACAGCAGTGTGTGAGGTTGTGTGTATGTGTGTGTGTCCACTCCTGACCAGACGGGAGCCGGTCCTGTTTGCAGCACTGGTGGGTTTGGCAAATTCAGTACTGAACACCAGCCTCTCCATAGGCCAGCAAATCCTTTCAGCTCATCAGACAAGTTTTTAAACCACTGGAACACACTTACCCTAGGTGAGTACACACACACACACACACACAGGAACTCAGGAGCCGGTGTCAGTGAGTGAGATGAGTGGAGTGCTGTCCAGCAGGCCTGCAGGGGCGTCGTGAGCGGCGGTGTTAGGATTTGAAGACGTGGACAGCCCGAACCACATACTGCCTGCAGATCGGACACTCACTCATCCGCTTCCCACATTTAGTGCAGGTCACCATGTGACCACATTCCAGCAGAACACAGTCAATCACAGCGTCCATACAGATCCGGCACAGGTTCTCATCTATAGAACACAGAGAACCTACAGCACCATCTACACACACACACACACACACACACACACACAATTTTGTATTACTTGTATAGTGTGCTCTTTTATATTATGCTGTTGTATACAGCTTTACTTTTGTTCTTTCCACTTTCTACTGTAACAACGGAAACTTCTCACTTGAGGGACTAATAACGGCTAATCTTAGCTTACACACACATACATATACATACATTTTAAAACTGTCTTGTTTTCCTGTAATCTTCCACTTATAGCGACTTTAGCCCCGACTCTATGTTCTATGATGTCACTGTGCACCAATAGGCAGGAAAACATAATATTAACCAAAAGAGAATGTACAGAATTAACAGAATGTAGAGAAAGGTGTGTTCATCAGAGTTTGAGGAGCAGAGGAGCGTTTTTAGCAAGTCTTTATTAATAAATGAGTTTTTCTGCAGAACTTCTGTAGGTCTCCATGGAGAAGCTCAGAGAGGTTCTTCTAGTTTATCTCTTTATTCCACTGAGTGAACAGAGCAACGACCTTCAGGAGAACAACAGAACCCCATCTCCTCTTTTACCCTTATATTCTCTTCTTCTCCACTCTCCTCTCCTCTTTCCCTTTTCGTCTCTCCTCTTTTTTCCCTTTCTTCTTTTTTCCTCCAGTCTCCTCTCTTCCCATTTTCATCTCCTTTCCTCTCATCCCTTTTTTCTCCTTTCTCCTCTTCTTTTCCCTTTTCTTCTCCTCTCCCCTTCTCCATTTCTTCTCCTCTTCTCATATCTTCCCCTTTTTCTGCTTCTCTTCTCTCATCCCTTTCTTTCCCCCTCTCCTCCCCCCACTGTAAGTCAGATGGGTTTGTGAGTTTGCTGATGTCCCTCTTCATTAGATCTGATTAAATGTTCTGCTGTAATAAAATGTGCTAAAGCTGCAGAACGTCGGCTGAACCATTGGATCTTCTCCAGGAAGCCACTCTGCATATTGAGGTAAAAGGGAACAATCTCCTCAGCCTCTCCATCAGAACCATCAGAACTGGGCCTTCGGCCAGCAGAGTGAATCATTAAACCGAAACAAAGTGCTGTTACAGATATTACACCCCAAACACACACAGGTACGACCAGACACACATTGTAAAAACATGTTTGATGGGGATTGATGGTGTTTGATGGGATTTTGTAGTGTTTAGCAGATTGATGGATCATGCAGGCGAAAATAAAACACACTAAGATGAGTTAATTAGCATTTCATTTCCCAAAATGCATTGTGATTGATGGGGGTGGGGAGGGTCAGTGAAACTCTTACCATCGGTCCCTCCGTCACAGACAGGAGGAGGAAACGCCACGACTGGATCAGAGAAACGGAAAAGGGTTAAGCACTATCACACACACACACACTGCACCAACACACAATACTGACACACACACACACACACTGCACCAACACGCAATCCTGACACAGACACACCCACACACA
>JBBPCY010071431.1:0-11914 GCA_037974405.1 Brachyalestes nurse
GGCAAATCCTCCATGTTGGTGAGGAAATATCACAGCACGCAGTCCAGCCCCCTGCTAAGTAACAGCCAATTGTAATCGCGAGGCGTGGCCAATGAGCATATCTTCTAAACATTTAGAGCTCAACATTTACAGCTCAAGGTCTCCATTTGTAAACATTGCAACTCAAAGACTTGAGACTTGACTTGAACTCGAGCACAAAGACTTGAGACTTGTGAACATCTCTGGTCTGTGGACATCTTTTTACCATCTGTTAGGCTGGCTTTACACACAACTAGTCTCCATAGTTTAGTCATTAGTGTGCCTAAATGCTTACATCATGTTGGGTTGCTTCAATAAAGTACATTATTTAAAACCTCACCAATTCCCTCGTGACACAACTTGACATCTCCACAGGCTGTCGTTCCTGCACTGGGTGAGGCACTCAAGAGCAATGAACCTCATGGAACTCGAGCTGACTCACTAACTCTAAGCCTCATGTTGCTAAAACATAAAGAAAAATGGCCGTACAACAATTACACTTGCCAACCAAAAGGGCACTAATGCAGGAGAGGAGCTCAAGGTCCATCTGGGATCCATCTCTGCAGGTGCCTGCCTTGCTAGGTAGCGAGTTAATTGTGCTAACATGCCATAGCAATACGCAGTGCTTGTTAATGGGCTCGTGTCCTACTTTTTTCTTGCATATTATAACATTTGTACAGCTTGAGTAACATCATAATTCACCACTTTTATCCCTCTCAAACAAGCTGTTTGCTATTGAGCCGATAAGACCGTCATATACAAAGGAGGTCTGTTCTGATTGGCTGGCCTGAATTATTAAGGCAGAGTTAAAGGCACAAAAGAAAACAGCTTGTTTAATTCGATAAAAAGAGGTGAATTATCATGTGAATGAAGCTGTTTGATATTGTGCCCTTAAGATTGCCTTTGGTGTAGAAATATTACAGGACAGCCAATCAGAAAAGAGGTCATTTACATACAGCAGCCATAAAGGCACAAAAGCAAACAGCTTCATTCACATCATAATTCACCTCTTTTTATCCCTTTTAAACAAGCTGTTTGCTTTTGTGCCCATAAGGCTGCCATATTTAAATGACCTCTCTGCTGATTGGCTGTATTCTGTATTATGGCTGTAGCAAAGGCAATCTTATAGGCACAATAGCAAACAGCTATATTCTCATCATAATGAACCTCTTTTAATCCCGATTAAGACTGCTATATGTAAATGGGGTATGTTCTGATTGGCTGCCCTGTATCATGCCAAAGGCAGTCTGGGAAGGAGCAGCTAAACTCAGCCGAATAGGTGGATATGTGTAAATGCAGTGTTATAATTAACCCCCACCCCCAACCCCCCTCCCCATCTCTCTCAGCTCTTAGGAATCGTGAAAAGAGCTGTGCCCCTAAAGATGCAGAGAGAAGCACCAACCATAATGAAGTAAGTCACTCCAGCTGCCCTTTACTCCAAACATGTCATGATAAATGAACCAACCTTATCTGGAACCTTACATTAAAGCTTAAGGACATTTTTGCCTTCCCTTCTAAAGCTGCTGCTGCCATAGTGATTGTATACTGCCTTAACTGTTTAGTGGAGGCTGGATAAACTGCAGATGTTTTGGCACACACTAAGATTTTCTACATTTACATGTTACTCACTTAATATTTACTAAAAATACACCCAATATTATTTGCGAACAAATAAATTGACAATATGTTCAACAGTATGTTCATTTAGTTCCTTTATTAGCCAGAATATGACATTTTTTATTAATCACTTCTGACCTACAAAAAGCCACCTAATATAAGTAGAAGTATAATGTTGATCACCAGAAGAATGTTAGATATTTAAGGAGCTATTAAATGCTGAAACAGTGAACGAGTGCATTTAAAGTTAAAGGACAGTCTAGAATGTCACCCTGCATGTCATGGGTCTGTCCTGTCCAGACCGAGAAGTAGAGATGGAGGCACAGGCGCAGACTTCCATGATGTGAAAATAATGATTTATTAAACACAGAACAGAACAAAACCGAAACCAGGCACCGGGGCCAGAGACAAAGAAGAGGAGGGTGATAAAGACAAGGACCGGATTAATTGAGGGAGAGAATGATGATGACAGGAATAAACATACATTAATGCACCACAACTAGAACCAAGGAAAGTCCAACTAAATACACCAAGGGGAGAACTCAGGACCAATGGAAGAACAGAAACAATAATGACTCCTAACTCTGTTCAGCTGGAACTTTAGCTGAACAGAGCAGGGAAATGCCCACTAAGGGCACATACAAAGTCTAAGGGCGACCCCTAGCGGCCGGAAACAGAAATCATGACACTGCATCACCAACCACCAGTTAACAGGAGTTAGACCTGCACTGTTACAGATTCTTTCATCTTATAAAGGAAACCTGTTTTGACTGCAGTTTATTAAATAAATAGATAAACGGTAAAAACCTGTGGGGTGCAAAAACATTTGATCAGAAATGTACCTTGGATTGAGCTTGAGTGTAACATATAAAACTGTCACTCACAGGCCTGCTTTCTGTATTAATACAAAATTATAAGTTATGGTAATTGTATCAGTTTATGGTCATTTCATTTATTATTAATATGATTTGATATTTGTTAAATGTTTGTTTGTTGAATATAATTATACATTATGTATTTTGTGGTTGTTTTAGAAAGCATTATTGCAGTCCAGGCTGGGTGTATTGACTTAATACTGCCTAGCTATTGGAATATCACTGCCACATGTGGGAATAAAATTTTTTACATTTAAAATAATGGACAAAATGCCCCAGTTTTTCTGTCATTTCTGGGCAATTTGCAAACTTCTGTGCATGTGTGTGTGTGTATGTGTCTGTGTGTCTGTGAAGGTGTGCTCTGAGCAGAATGGAGGGAGCAGCCGAACCACCTCCGTATCTGACGAGGAGGAAAACCTGGCCGTCCTCCGCAGGTCAGTCAGAGGTCAAGGTCCAATGGCCAGAGACCAGAGGAGGGCTCTTTATTTTCTGTCTGTGCATTACTGGCTTTACTATTGTTTATTTGATTCTTGTCTTAAAGAAACTATTCAGTTTGTTTCATTTTAATTAGATTCTATTGGTCAATTAACAGTAACTATAGTTACAATTTATTTCTCTGTCAAAAAACTTAATATATTAAAAGCAATGATGTTTAGGGCTGTCAATTTAGTGAATAATTTAGTGAATATTTTTGTCAAATAATCGAGTAATCATTTACATAAAGTTCACATAGACATGAAATCTGTGACTACAAGCAGGCATGCATGGGGTGTGTTGTCCTTTTTTACAATGAACTGCAGGTCAATCAAATGACAAAGTGATACATTATTGAGAATGTTAATGTTATTTTATTTAATTTTTAAAACTCATGATAACTCTACTTATGTTTTTGACTTGAAATAAATTTAATCTTACCTTCAAATAATGAAGTAATGATGATGTGCCAAAAAAGATATATGTCAAAAATATATTGTCATTTAGCAAAGTATCTAAACATACTGTGTTGCAGTTTTGAGAAAACCATTTGCCAAACCATTAACCTAATAAATCAGTTTTTGGAAACCCATTATCAAACATTTGATGTAAAAAGATCAGGATCAAGATCAGCCAAAATAGTGCATACGTTATTAAATATTGTCTATATTTTATACATACAATTTTAATTCCTTGTAGTGCTTTAAAACTGGTGAAAATTGAAATATCAACTTCCCACTGGTGGGACAGTCTGTTCTTACACCCTGTTTACTGAGATTTGTTTTCTGTATGAATGCAGGCATGTAATGAATGAGTTGCTGGAAACAGAAAGAGCATATGTAGAAGAACTCCTGTGTGTTTTACAGGTACACCAACATCCCCCCACCCGACACATACAATACACACACACACACACACACACTGACATAGTTCTAAGTGGCCTAAAACATTTAATTAGAAAAATAATTGTTGTATCGTAAATAGTGTAAAAATCTAAGGCAAAGAGTCACGTCAGTCACTCGGAGTCATGGGTATGGATGAATGTGTTCATGTGTGCTACAGGGCTACGCTGCTGAAATGGAAAACCCTGCCATGACTCCACTCATCCCCGCCGTCCTGCAAAACAAGAAGGACGTGCTGTTTGGCAACATGCAAGAGATCTACCACTTCCACAAAACGTGAGCGTTGGTTTCTTTTCACGCTGGACACTAGTCATTGCAATAGTATGGTTTGTGTTGTGAGTGAATGGCTAGACTTCTTCTACCTCCTTGTATAGTAAGTAAAAGGCACAGAACACCACCTATTGAGCTTTTCTGTCACAAGACAAGGAAGACGTACCTGGCCAGACAGTTTGCCCAAAGCGGTGTGGCGGATATACCCAATTACAGATGGGCACGAGAGAGTTGGTAGACCATGCACAGTGTCTTAGAAGAGTAGGGATTCCCACCAGGAACCCACGCTCTTACACACACACACAGTATAATAAAGAGTACTCATGGTACCAGCTGGAAGATGGTGGAGTTGATGAGGGCATAGGGACTCCATGAATGAGCGCTGGATCCTACCCATCCTTGTTTATTTACCCCGTAACGCGTGTCACTTCCAGGACCCCGTGCGCTTCACGTGACTGGTGTGTGACGTTTTCCACCAAACAGTGGGGTACTCTGGAGGTTGTGTGGAGGTCACAAGATTCCTCAAAGTTGTATTAACAGCAAACACAAACAACAACAACTACCCTGGTGCTCTACAGCACTAAACAATATAAAAACTTTGTTGACTCATCGTCGCCCCCTATATTTAGCTTTGCACTTTTCTCATTGTCATCCCCCAACCAGCCACGCTGCCCCACAATAAGCAGTCCATTTTGGTGTATATGAAAGAAAAAACTGATGAAAGCTTATCAAAGTGAAATATTTTACTTGTCATAATTATATCTGCAAACTTTATGTCAGGAATTAAATTATTTTAAGCATCAATAAGCATCACACATCTCCCCCTGTTATCTCTCTCAGGATATTTCTAAGAGAGTTGGAGGCTTACACAGACTGCCCTGAGCTCGTGGGTCGGTGTTTTCTGGAGAGGGTGAGTTGTCCTGAGAGTACAGATGGAGTAAAGCTGAAACTAAGGAGGCCAGCTGGCTGGTGATTTGGCAGTTTTGCGATGCAGATCTGCTGATTTCTTTTCGTTATTATTATTAGATGGGGGACCTGCAGATTTATGAGAAATACTGTCATAATAAACCTCGATCTGAGAGCCTCTGGAGACAGTGCTCAGACTGTGCTTTCTTCCAGGTAATACACACACACACACACACACACACACACACACACACACACACACACTCACACACACACACTCACACACTCATACACACACACCAAAAAGACACACAGAGTATGGCAACACTATAACATTGTGAAATAACATTTTCCTAATTCCATATTTTATATAAGAAACTTTTTTGATGATTTTTCAAGCACCTTTAGTGGTTGCTCAACCGCAGAGTCAATTAATTGGTTGCTGAAAACAATACTCAGGTAAACAAAAACATATTTTTGTTGATGTTGCTGCAGCCTGTTTATGTCCTGCCAAGTTTGGATGAAAATACATTTTGACAACCAAATGTGGTATTTGTGTGTGTGTGTGTGTGTGTGTGTCCTATCAGGAATGTCAGAAGAAACTGGAACACAAACTGGGTTTGGACTCTTACCTACTGAAGCCAGTTCAAAGAATTACTAAATACCAACTACTACTGAAGGTACTGTACTGTTTTGTGTGTGTGTGTGTGTGTGTGTGCGTGTGTGTGTGTGTGTGTGTGTGTATGTATGTTTGCAGTGCTGGTTTGCCCTGTTCACTTACTACACTTGCTAAGGCCCCCATAAATTATGCAAGGGCCCGGTTTCTTGCACTTGTGTAAAAGCAGAAGACAAAATTTCAACTGGTGGTCATGGAAAGACAAAGAACACCCCTGTTGACAAAACGTAAACATCTACCACACCCTACACCCAACACACCTTACCACACCCTACACCCACTGGCAAAACAAACCTCCTACCACTCTATCAGCAAAACAAAAACACCTCCATCTTGACAAAACGAAACCCATCTCCCCATCAACAAAATTAAGAAAATAATCCCCTTACCCCCCCGAGTCATCAGGACCAGCTCTGTGTGTGTGTTTGGATATTTGCATGTATGTATGTATGTATGTATACAGTAAACCCCCACTCAGTGTGGATCAGCAGTCATTGTTTCAGTCCATCGCAGATTTTTTCTGAGAACCGAACTAATAATTGTTTGTGCGTGGCAGACGAGGCCCGGACGTCACAACTTTTTTCGTGGCAATTTATACATTTTCATACATTTAAGAGCCAAATTATTAAGAAAAATATAATTTTGTAACATGAATATTAACGTAAATTCAGCCACAATTCCACTTAAAAAATAACTATACATGTTTGGTACTGTGCAGAGAAACACAAAGAAAGCGCGTCTTGGGATGGTGAAATACCGCTGTACTCAGAGGCGGGAGGTTTAAAAGTAGCCAATCCGAGAGCGTTACTTATTTCTCCTTGCTGCTGATTGGCTGCTGCCCCCACGAAAAGGGGTTTACAGAAAACGTGCTGCATGAATTACAGTACAGTCTATACAGGGGTAACATCAGTATTTACATTCTAGCACTGCAGGAGTTCAGTACAGTACAGATACGGGTTTACTATTACATTTTTTAAAGGGTAATGTATTAAGATTCAGAAATAAATCTATATATTTATACATATATATTTATACACACATATATAATACATGTGTGTGTGTTTTAAAGGAGATGATTAAGTACAGTAAAGGCTGTGAGGGTTCAGTGGAGCTGCAGGCAGCTCTGTCCTCCTTGCTGGGCATCCTGAAGGCCGTAAATGACTCAATGCACCTCATCGCCATCACAGGATATGAGGTGAGACACAAACACACAGATTCAAACATAAGACACTATATTACTACAAATTACATTATTGTTTTTAGTAGTAGCAGTAGTAGTAATAGTAGTAGTATTAAATGCATCCTTGAGATTTGAGATCATGCCCTTGACCTCCAACAGGGTAACCTGGGTGACCTGGGCCGCCTGCTGATGCAGGGCTCGTTCAGCGTGTGGGCGGAGCATAAACGTGGCCATGTGAAGATGATGGAGCTGGCACGCTTTAAGCCCATGCAGAGGCACCTGTTCCTGCATGAGAAAGCCCTGCTCTTCTGCAAGCGGCGCGAGGAGAGCGGCGAGGGCTACGAGAAGGCGCCCTCCTACAGCTTCAAGCAGGAGCTCAGCGTGAGTGTGTGCTTGAGCGTCATGTCAAATGTATCATTTTAATAATTATTCTATAATACTAGATATGAGGCAACTGGTAGCCTAGTGGTAAGGGCAGGAAGTTGTGGGTTATTCCCAAGGCTGCTAAGCACCTCTGAGGCACCCTGAGTAAGGTACCATCCCCACACACTGCTCCCCACGCACTGCTCCCCACACACTGCACCCCACACACTGCTCCCCCCACACACTACTCCCCACACACACTGCTCCCCACACACTGCTCCCCCCCACACACTGCTCCCCACACACTGCTCCCCCACACACTGCTCCCCACACACTGCTCCCCCACACACTGCTCCCCCACACACTGGCTGCCCACTGCTTCACTTGGTGGATGGGTTTAAATGCAGAGGAAGAATTTCACACTGTGTGCTGTGGTGTGTTCACGTATGACAGAATGGTCACTTTACAAATTTTTGTGTTGGTCTTTGCTGTGTTGAGCACAACACACAACACCAGTAGGAGTTATTGGGCTAGACTCCTAACGCTACATCCTACGTCCTGGAGGGTCGGTGTCCAGCACAGTTTGGTGGTTCTCCTCCTCAAACACATTCACTAAACCAGACAGTTAACTGGGAGGTGAACCAGGTGTTTCTGAGCAGGGAAATCACCAGAACATGCCGGACCACGACCCTCCAGGACTGGAGTTCCACACCCCTGCGCTACATCCTCCCGCGTCCTGTGTGTTTTATTCAGTATGATGCAGTCGCCATATGGGAGTCACTTTAGTGCCATTAGTACGCCATACCCCTTTCAGCAAGACCGGTAATATAGTAACACTACAGAGAAGCTGCTTAAACCAGGATTAACATGATCTTATTTCACACCAGACTGATTTTATTGACGGTATGGTTTGATGTCCCTCGGCTGGTTTTGTATCGATTTTGACTTTTGGCTCTAATTGTCTGGCTAAACTGAGAAGTCCTGTTTCGTGAAACACCCCCCAGGTGTGCTGCCACCCTGCTGGACACACCTGCTGCAGTTTATTATTGTTGTACTATTATAATAACAGTATGCTTTGTCTTTGTTTTTAATAACCTTGTGTATAGTGCTCACAGCACTATAATCTTTTAAGCCCCTATTGAACAAAGCCCAGTCATGTTTCCCCTGCGGAGGTGTGGAGGACTGCAGCACAGCCATGGAATGTTCAAATGGCAACTTTCTCGTGTTTAAATAGAAGAAAACTATCAGTGGAGTTATAAAATAACTGATAAGTTTGAGAGAACAATGACAGAAGCTTCATCTTCTTCCAGTCCATACATCTCCATCTTTACCTTTCATTTCTTACCACCTCATCTCATCCCTCTTCCTCGTTCAGGTCTCCACTTATTTAAAAACCAGAAGTCCAGCCTTCTAGCTCATGCAGAAGCTTCTGTCTAAGCTCTTCGAGTTCTCTCCCCTACAGTGTATTCTTACATCATTCACTGCTTATTCTTTTATATCTTTTATTCTTTAAATGCTGTTTATTCTTATATTAGTCACACAGTCCAGAACATCACTCAGTCAGTACAAGCCTAGTACTTAGCAGAAGTTTCAGTTGTATTATAGATTAGTCCTCCCTCTTAACACTCCCTTTCCATCATTAGATTCGTAATAAGCCCCTTATAAGATTCCTTTATCTTTTTATATATTATAATGTGATCTTTTTCCCCCGATATTGTTAGTCCTAATTCCCAGCACACCCTGCCAGTCCGAGTGTGAACTGATGTCGGCAGCTGCCACGCCGTCTCCCGTTTCCCTGGAAATCCCTCGTTACTTACAGGCGGACCATTATTCCCCAGCACAGCGTCTGTCAGGCCAGTGAAGCGTCAGAGCGTCTGCTGAGGATCCACTCCCAGCATTCCTTTCAGTCCCCACAGTCCACCTCCTCTCACACACACACACACACACACTCTCTCTCTGCAAGAGAGGGAGAAAGACAGCGATAGAGAGTAATAGAGTAGATAAAACTGAAGGTGGGTGATTTTACTCTCCTAAAACATCTGTCAGTTTTCAGGCGTTCTCCTGTGTGTTCTTCTGTCTTCTACAGGTTGGGAGCCCTGACCGGACGACATTTTGTTGATTTTCTATGTGAAAATAACAGAAAGCACACTTCTGCACAGTTTAATGCACAATTATGTATTACATTTAAAATATTCAAAGAAGGATATAAAATACAGGGGTCCTCGAGTTACACCACAGATTCGTTCCTTCCACAGTGATGTAACCCGAATTTTGGTGTAAGTCGAAACGCACCCTAGTCTGAGTCACTTACCGATCCTAACACAGCTGTGAAATCATAAAAACACAACTAAGCCACAGAAAAAGGAAAGCTCCCTCACTCAGACGCCGCGTTCCTGCGTATTCTTCCACCACAACCAAACAAACTAGTTCCCCCACGTAGACCGTAAGTACGAGGATAGCGGTGTAAGTCGAGTGGGAGTGAGAGTGAGTGTTGTAAACTGGAAACGTCGTTTGTCAAGACTGTTGTAACCCGAGGACCCCCTGTAAGTGCATATGATGGTATTCATGTTTTACCTTGGTTCCAGTGTGTTAAAGCTAAAGTTAAATAAAACATGCATTCAAAGGGTGCACATCATTCCCACACTGGAACAATTCTTGCCAAAAGTAAGTAAGCAAAAAAATGTTGATGCTCTATGTTGCATTTATACAGTGAAACGAGTACATTAGGGACCTTCATTCTTCACAGAAAGGATCTTATTGGGTTGCCCGGCCGACGTGGTCCTGTTTGAGTTAGTGTAGTGAAGTTATCACTTTTGTGCGTGTGTTTGTGCACGTGTGTGTCACATTCCTCAGATCAGGCCTGCCGTGCCTCTCTCCCGCCCGCTGTCCTTTTGCCCTCCTGTCACGGTCGCTCAGGTGCCGCTGGTTACGTTCCCAAATCCGTGTCCCCAGGGCTGTGCTGGTCCATGCTTATTGCCTTGGTAACCTCAGGAATGCAGAAAGCCAGCGAAGGAATTTGTGCAATCATTAAGCCCAGGGGAGAGTAACTAGGCTGGACGTTTATTGGATGCCACTTTCAAAGCAGCGGCCTCAGGCTGTAACAGTTACACAATCTGAGGTGTAGTGTGTTCTACTGTAGTGCTACAGGGATTACAGTACAGTATCGAAAAATTGCTCATACACCCCTCTGTCTCTTCTGATGGTCTGTGGTGGAAGTTACTGAGAGAGAGAGAGAGAGAGAGACAGTGTCAGTGATCAAAGTGGCCACTGAGAGGGAGTGGCTTATGCATGAACCCATGTTCAAATGACTGGGCTTTTTAAAAGTCAGTTATAAATCCTAGGGCGTGTGATTTTTGGGTGTGGCCTCATGCTAGGTAGATGGGACGCATGGGGCGAAGGCCCTAAATGTGGTCCTTTATCTTGTTTAACAGGCACAGTTTTCTTTTATTAACTTCAAGTGTATCAAAACACTCGAAGGAGTTTTATAGAGGGTTGTTTGTTTATCTTTACATTGTTGAAGTCTCTTTATTGGTTTTACAGCTTCCATTTGAAGGCTTATAGCTGGCAGATGATACATTGTAGCTGAGATCTTGCTGATACCTTTCACCAGACTCAAGCCAGCAGTGTATGGGTTTGGTCTTAAACATTGTGGCACTACTGTCAGACCCTTCCCGGTGTTTGAAGATTTTTTGATATTGTTTTTAATGGTAGCAGAAAGAAAAGGACGAGTGGAATGTGATTACTGTTTGTGTTCAGAGCATTTAGAGCCAGTGGAATGAAGCGTGCGGTGCACTGTCAGTTCATTTTCTTGGAAAGTGTGTTATTGTCATCCATCCAAAAAAATGCAGAAATAAAAACAAGGAACTTTGCCCCTTCAATTATAGGCTGAAGTGCATTAGGGGAAATCCCAGCGTCCCACAGCAGAAACACGGACCTCCTCACACAAGAGCAAACGTACTCTCACAGATCCCACCTGCCGATGTGGTTTTGTGGTGTGCAATCAGTGTGTTGTTCAGGAGGGGAAGGGATGAATGGAATGGGGGAGGGAGCCCCTGTGACTCAGTCCAGGCTTTGAAGCGTTCCTTTGAGAAAATGTGAGTGGATCACATTCCCATTTCTACAGTTCTTCTCTCTCCAGTCATTCTCCAATAGTCCATCAAGATGAGGAATGAAATATCAGAATCAGAAAACTTTATTGATTGTGGAGGAATTCGCTTATGTTTGAACTGCACAGAGACACAGAGACATGAACAATATAAAATATAAAGTCTGAATAAATAAATAAAATCTCTGCAGAAAAACTCAATATAAAAATACAGTGGGCTGTGTACACAAATCCTGGAGTATAAATACTATAGACGAGTAACAGTTAAGTGAATTACTAACGACACAAATGGGAGGAGTTACTAAGTCTGATGGGTGGGTGAGTGACAGGGGGAGGAGTTACTGAGTCTGATGGGTGGGTGAGTGACAGGGGGAGGAGTTACTGAGTCTGATGGGTGGGTGTGTGACAGGGGGAAGGAGTTATAGAGTCTGATGGGTGGGTGGATGACAGGGGGAGGAGTTATAGAGTCTGATGGGTGGGTGTTTGACAGGGGGAGGAGTTATAGAGTCTGATGGGTGGGTGTGTGAC
>JBBPCY010071432.1:0-11913 GCA_037974405.1 Brachyalestes nurse
AAGACAATGGAAAAATACAGACATACGTAGTAATGCACTTGAGTGATAATGTACAGTGATTATTACAACCTAACAGTGACAAACAATGATGCAGGAATACAGAATTGGTTTAGTGTAGGAGTGTCACTTGGAACCACAGCGTTCCAGCTCAGGACCTGTCGAGGTCGGAGTGTACACAAGGCCATCAAGTGGTCCTTGGCTCCACAATACAGACATAGACCCTCCCGTCTTCTGCGGTCCTTCTCTTGTTGGGGTAATCTGGAGGAGCCTATTTGCATGGGCTCAGACTGTGCGTCCTCCTCTGTCTCATGTGCAGGCGCTGGAACAGCAGTGACATTTTAGTGAGCAGGGGGGGTGTGTGATGTTGCTCGTGCAGAGCGCATTCCCTTGTGGTCTTCTCTTTCTTATGTTGATCAAGTCGTATAGTGAGGGCGATCAGATCATCCAAAAAAAGGCCTTCGTCTCTGCATGCGAATTCTATCTGCAGCTCGCTATTCAAGCCCTTACGGTACGCCGCGATCAGAGCGGGCTCATTCCACCTGCTTTCCGCCGCAAGGATGCAGAATTCGATAGAGTAATTCGCCGCGCCACTGGTACCCTGCTGGATCTGAAGGAGACGGGTGCTACCACTTTTCCCCCGATCGGGAAAGTCGAAGATTGCTGAAAACCAGGCGCGGAATTGGGCGTAGTCTTCGGACTCGGACACGCCACGCTGCCAAACTGCCGCTGCCCAGTCTTGTGCCCTGCCCATGAGCCTCTGCACCAAGAAGGACATCCTTTGGTGTCCCGACATCTCCGGGAATGCTGCAAAGTATAATTTGCAGCACTTTAAGAACTTGCACCCTGAAGGATCCCCCGCATACCTTTCAGGTGGCGTGGCATGTCTCGGAGTTCGTCCACAGACTGCTGCAGGTGGAACAGGTGCAGGGAGTTCTGTGGGTTCTTGCACGAGTCCAGGCTGGGGTGGCGGTGGTTGCGGCAGCTGGGCCAGGGTCAGGTTGGTAACTGTGCCTGTCAGTTGTTCTAACCGCGCATGGACTCCTGCCAGACTCTGCTGCAGCAGCTCCAGTTCAGTTGGAAGGGGAATCCTCGCTGTGTCCATGTGTGAGGCGCTGTCATCTGTCATGTCGGGTACCAGAAAAGAGGACTCAAATGCAGGGGACTTGGGGGAAAACGAGAAGGTCTTTAATAACAGAAACAAAATTGAGGACGTCCACACAACTTAGAATCTGAATGTAAACTTAAACACGATCTCAGAGGGGCCTGCCTGCCGCGAACCTAAGCAGGTTATGCACCAGCGACCTTGCTTTCACTTCTAAAAGAGGAAAAGAGAGGAGTTATTTCCTTCAGTTGGAGGCTGGTCTCCTTCCCCGAGATGAGTTCAGCGATGCCCGAATCTGCTGATGAAACATCGCTTTCATTCTGCGAATCGACTTCTTCGTCACTACCACGAAAAAACCCCAAATAAAGCCTCCGTCACCGTGTATTTGCTCGCACGTCTTCTACACTGGAACGCGAATCCAGTACAACCCATACCTCGCTGGAAAGGGCTCCTCTTTGGTTAAACTGCTGTATATGTCAATCGGCTACCTGGACATTGGTTTGAGCTCATGTCCGTCAAAGCTAGAAGCTAAACGAGGTGCTCTGTGTACTGAAATGAGTATTCCTCCGCTTCGGCACATCACGGAAACTTGTAGGAGGGCTCTTTCCAGTATTAAGACCCTCAGCAAGTGGCTTTCATTAACAAGAAATAGTCAAATCACAGCATAAAATGTGTTTTTCTGTTTCCATACAATATCACATAGCGTGTGCTCATGTGTGCCCCCAGAGGTTAATGAGGAAAAGTATAAAAACACTCTCCTCTCGCAATGAGACCAGTTGGATGGTAAAACAAAGTTTGTCAAAGGTAATTATTGCCGTTTTGTTTAAAAGTGAACAAGAAATTTGTTTTCTTTGAAATATTCCAGTTCTGTAAACGCTGCATCATTTCTCTTATTCTGATGTTTTGTCATTTCCTTTCAAATGATGCTTTAAAAAACATTTGGGTTTTTTTTTGGAAATTAGTAGAAATATTATCAGCAGTTCTTAAAAACTAAGGTAACGCTGTTCAGTTCAATACTTGCAGCTATAAAAGACACAACCTGAGAAACTGGACATTTTTCTCAGTGGTTGCTTATTTTTTTCCAGAGCTGTAGTTCTAAAAGTGTGTTACAGGATCCTCAAACACAGTTCCCAGGGAGAAGAATCATGGGGCCTGGCTTTAAACAGATAATAAACTCTTCCTCATGATTATCCATGGAGACAGCTCTGCAGGCCTGTCCCTCCGGATTACTGTGACATTGGATCGCTGTGTGGGAGAGTTACACAACCCTGAGCCTTCCAGAGACACTTTACTGACACTAACCACGGTCAACAATACGCCAGGGTCACTTTTTAACTGCTATACAAAAAAATCTGTACTTAAACTACACAACAGTTACTTCTGACAGCGCAATCTGATTAGAAGGGTTCTACTTGCTTTTTCACAACAACTGTAACGTTCCGCTGGGTTTCTAAGTAACGACTGGCTTTACGATGCAGTTTAACATCCAGAACAAAATAACAAAACCCTTAGATAACTTTATTAAGATCACATTTCACTCTGCAGTCCGTCTGAAGAACAGTGTGACCGCAGCTCTGCACCAAATTCCCAACCTTTCATCCCCCTTCAGCAGAGCTTTCTGAAATGGACAGAAAACAAATCGAGAGACAGGAGTTCAGCTTCACACTGCTGCAGTGCTGCAGGGATCGCTGATATTAGTCAAAGTCGAAGTCAAAGGGAACTTTATTGTCATCTCAACCATATACAGAATACAGAGACGAAATGGTGAAGCTCGGGTTCCACAGTGTATATATAGTGCAACAGACATACCAATAAAAACAGTGCAATAAGAAGTATAAAACAAAGGTAACAGTGAGATTTAACCTGTCCTGAGTGTGTGGACAGTTCACTGTGCGTTCTGTATCTATATAAGGAAGACAAAAATGTGCAACAGTTGAAAAATGTGCCAAACACTATAACCAGTATAGCCAGTCTAAACAGTATAATAGTATAAACATTATTGAAGCACATTGAACAGGAGAGGTGGGGCTCTAGTGGGTAGGGTAGTTGCCTCTGGTCCAAGAGGTCATGGGTTCGAATCCTACCTTCAGTAAACCACCACTGGGTTCCTGAGCAAAACCCTTAACCCCAAGTTGCTCCAGGGAGACTGCCCTCTATAGGCAGGGAATGGAAGTTGCTTTGGATATTAAAGGACTCGTCCCACCCCAGTAACAGACTGTTTCAACTTCTGAAAGACTCAAGAGAGAGACTCAAGAGGAGCTTCTATGCTCAGGCCATTCGAGTCCTAAACCAGAACACGCCCACCATAGCATTACCTTAAGGGACAGGATACAGCACCTCATCAGTTTCGCTGTCAAATTCACGGTCATATCATGTTCATTGTTTTGTTTACATTACTGTCTACATTTCTCTGCTTACACTGCTGCACTAACATGGCACAATGCACTTTAATATCCTACTTTACACATTATACATATGCTCTGCCAGAACCGCTGCTACACTTAAAAATAACCTTTATTAAAAAAATAAAATAAAATAATAACTTAGCTCACATATTTTATAGGGATGCACCGAAATGATTTTTTTGGGCCGAAACCGAAAATGAGGAAAAACTTGGCCGAAAACCAAAAAACGAAAGAAATTATTATTATCAAATTAAAATAAATCTGTTACAAAACTATGAAAATATTTATTTAGCATTCGTACAATGCACAATATAAAATAAAAACTGAAATAAAGTAGTGCGGGTACTGCGGGGAAGATTTTTTCATAGGTGCTCCGTTCACGAGTGCTTTTTGCCACTCGAATGCTCCTTCTAAAGAAAGAAAATAAATTCTCCCGTTCTGAGGGAGGAAAGTATAGACCTAGCTCCCCATATCGTCTCATTTTTGGAGCTGCTCAGTTCCCGAGCGAACGACGCCTGGTTAGCAGCCGCTAACACCGAGGCGAGAAGGCAACACGGTTGTTGATTATGTCATCACTGTTTCTGTCGCGTAAAAAAATATTTTGCGTTGGCCGAATATTCAGTGCATCCCTAATATTTTACTTTTAACTTGTGTTCCTTCTTTAAGTTGTTGTACTTTTATTTTTTTAATATTGATGACAAGATAACACCCCTCTATAACAGCAGCCTTAAGGCCTCAGCTTGGAATTTACGTTTATGTTTACGTTTACAACATTAAGCAGACGCTCTTATCCCATCAGTGCTTAAGTCCACATCTGTTCTTCAACCTGTAAAGCTAGACTTCCGCTATTCAACCAAATTACTGCCAGCTTAGCTACACCTAAACAAACCCTGTCAGAAGAAAAAAAGTCAGAGGTTCATATGCAAGTAAGGACAAACAGTTAAGAGTGTAAGGGCCCGTGGTTTTTCAAAATATGAAGTGTATACGTGATGATGTATACGTGATGATGTATACGTGATGATGTATACGTGATGATGTATACGTGATGATGTATACGTGGTTGCTAAAATCACACTATAAGCTGCTGCAGTCACACTACTGTTCTTCTTGAGTTTTAGCGTTTTTCTTTTTTAGTTGAAATTTGGTGCCGCTTCTCTTCCAAGGCCATTTTAAATATCAGCCCAGATCCAACTCTGACATGAGTGTACCCCCCCCCTCCCCCCTCCCAACAGCGCATGTGGACAACGTCTCAGTCAGCTGATGAGCGGACGAGTATTGATCATCTGAAGTTGATTGTTTTCCCCATTGACTTGTACGGTGTAACATTTGCCCTTTGTGACGTCATCCCTAGTGGGTAGCACATTTGTTTCTGGACCAAGAGGTCATGGGTTCGAATCCTACCTTCAGCACACCACCACTGGGTTCCTGAGCAACACCCTTAACCTTATATTTTATATTTATTTTTGTATTAGTTGTAAAGTGTACTTTTCATTTTATCTTGTATTTCATTTTAACCTTTTAATCTATTGTTTTAATCTACAATGCAAATTTCCCACTTGTGGGCCTAATAAATCTTCTCTTGACCCCAAGTTGCTCCAGGGAGACTGCCCCCTGTAGTTAGGGAAGTCGCTTTGGATAGAAGCATCTGATAAATGCTGTAAATGTAAATGTAAGTGAAAGACATGCGTCACTGCTGTTGTGAGGTTTTTTTAATAATCATCCTGTGAATGTGTTTTTGTTTCTGCTGTTATTTAGCCAGCAAGCTGTCAGCCGATTTCAGAACAAAACATGACTTCTGTGGGAGAAAAATGTGTTTATATTTAGCCTTAAGGAGACTAAAGTGCATTCGTTTGAGAGTTTGTCAGCTGTTTTTATGCTGTTGCTCAGAAAATGAGCTTTATGTAAGCAGTGGTGCGTAATCACACTTCAGATTCTCTCATGGAAATGTATTCCAGGTACTAGTGTGACTGTGTCATCAATCACACTATTGTCTGTATTAAGTTTTATTTTTTATTTATACACACAGACACTCTCTCTTACTCACACACACAGACAGGCAGAGACACACACACATGCACACACAATATATTAGATATTTAGGGTGATGTTAAAAGCTACTATTTAATGAGAAAAGTACATTTAGATGAAATAAATCTTACCCTAATTGCAATTTTTTGTTATTTTATGAGTGTTCTATAGTCATTTTAAATACTTTTACCACAGTTTTCATGTTTACATCCCTAAAAAAATGCCAACACTCACAGCATACATTCAAAATTAGGAGATTAATGATACACCCAACACATAATTTGGTTCAGCAGATGATTAAGAGCTCACGGTTTGATACACTCATGTAATAAGACTGAAAACAATGCAACGTTCTCACAATATTTTGAATGAAACTAGAGTTGGGAGCCGGGAGGGTGATTTATGACACAAATGTTCTGGACTGGGTTGTTGATTTTACACTATAAACAATGCACATTAATCAAATGTCACAACTAATAGAATAATTATTCTCTGTGATGCATATTATCACATTTTTGCATTATAATTTACTTTGGGGCAATATTTCACTGCTATTGAAAAACGTGCTGTGAGATAAAATCAGTATATAATGGGCTATTAAAGACAATTGTTCAAAGCTTAAAAAGGCCTTTTTGGAAATGAACCCTGGGATGAGCCAAATGAATGGTGGCCCTGGTTTACTTCTGTGCCTTTCCTGTTCAGAAAGCTGCTATTTGTTGTGATTTTCACGGCTCCTCTGAGAGCTTCGGCTTCAGTGGACTGTCAGCATCAGCCTCTGACTCAACCTGGTGAAACAAAAAGGAACCTTTTCAAACACTGCGGCTCCCACGACTATTCACAAGCTGTCACTCAGGCACAGACAACAAAAACCCAAAAAAACAAAACTGATTCAGCCACTGAGATCGACAACATCTGTCCTCACTCTTAGGAGTCCGGGGCTTTGATTCAGCCTTTAAAGAGGCTAACACACACACATACACACACATGTACATCCTTATGTGCACACACACACACCCACGTACATACATAAGCACACACATGACAATCAGAGGCATACATGCACACACACATGCACTCATTCATACACATCCACTCACACAGGCACACACACATGTACGCTCATTCATACACACACATACACACACGCACCCAGGTACAGGAATATACATAGTCAAGAAACTACCCAGAACCACAGCTTTCTGTGTGTGTTATAGCACTGACAGTAGGAGTGTATGTTGTCTCTGTGTTGTTATCAGAAGCGGACAAAGTACCTAACTTCATTACTTTAGTGAAAGTACAGATAGCACTAGTCAAATGTTACACCAATACAAGTGAAAGTCATCCATTCACTTAAGTAAAAGTACTGAAGTAATTGCTTCCAAAAATACTTAAATATTAAAAGTACATATTTCACTGCATTGTTGATTGATTCCACGCTGGCCCAAAATTAACTGGCCGGCTGGTTTATTTAAGGCACTTAACCCACACACCGCAACAATATTTGGAATGAGTGCGTGCAGCAAAAGTGTGTGCACAGCAAAAGTGCCTGGGTAGAAACGTTGCAGTGCAGGAAAAAAAATAGCGACAACCGTGATGCAGTGCTTGGGGTGGCAAGGATTCACCCCACAGCTCCGCCCCTGGTCCTTATTTATCTTAAGCAGAAGCTGGTTCTAAGAGTTGCGTGAGCTAACTGCTGCCTGTCTGGCGTTGCAGTGTTACAGCCTACAGATGTGACGTAACACTACTGGTGATTTCTGATAGGCTGTCATCTGCTAAAAAACCAATCACGTTTTAGAAAAGTGAGACAGTAACACCCACTTTCAGAACTGAAGGTAACGAGTAACAAGAACCTTGATAGAAATGTAGTGAAGTGAAAAGTACAGTTTTGTCTTTCAAATGTAGTGAAGGGAAAGTTGTAAGTTTCCAAAAAAAGACTCAAGTACAGATTCTCAAAAACTGTACTTAAGTACAGTACTCAAGTAAATGTACTTCGTTACTGTCCACCTCTGGTTGTTATAGCACTGACAATAGGAGTGTATGTTGTCTCTGTGTTGCCGTTGCTTTGTGATTTGTTCTGCGTTTGTGTGGCTGGTTCTTGCTTTTCAGATGCAGCCTTTGGAGCGATTACACAGTAGCAGCAGTTTTCATTTGGACCTTCAACCTCTTCAACTTTTTCTTTCTTTTTTTCTTTACTCTCTCTCTATTTTTCTGTACCCCTGTCTGATTTGGCATCATTTTAAATCAAATGAATGAATAAATAAATAAAAAGCTCAGATAACAAGAGGGGCATATACCGTCAAGCCCCACTTGGCAAAGTAAAGGTGTCTGGCACATTAAGGCACCCAGCTTCACATTCTGCTTGCTAAGAGAGATACATTTTTTACATCTAATTTGCTTTTACATACCATTTAAAGAATTAAAGCCATAATCAGGATTTGTTGGTACACTCTGTAATAACAAAACATTAACAAGACACATATAGTGTATAGTGTATAGTGTACTTTCTATACTTTACTGCTGTGTTATAGTTTCTGCTCTATTATTTTTGCTGCTCTTACCTTTGTTCTGTCCACTTTCTACTGATGCGATGCAAATTTCCCACTTGTGGGACTAATAAAGGTTTATCTTATCTTAACTGTTCATCAAAGTTCTAAAGGCCATTAAAGATCAATGCAATTAATTAAAAAGACTTTGTTATAGTATGAAAAACTTTCAAAGCATACCATTCACTCCCCAGTCCGTAAATAGAACCTAATCTGTTAAACCAGCCATTTTGGATTCACTGTTTTTGTGATACGCTTCATATATTCTTGCACAGCAGTTTAGCCCCGCCCACTCACATTAGTCCTGAAAGAGGCACAAAACAGGCCAATCAGAACACAGGTCATTTACATATTTCAGTCTTAAAGACACAATAACAGACTGATTCACTTGAAGAGGTTGGAGAGCAGGTAATACAAACAAATTGAGCCAAACTGACAAAAATCAACAAGAAAAATGGCCCGTTAAGTCACTGAGAAGTGGTTCTGGCCTTCAGAGCTCTGAATTTTAAAGAAATAGCTCTGCCAAAAAAGTTGCTAACGTTGTTAGCTGTATATTCAAGCCGCTAATTAGCATTATGTAAATCACACCATGCTAATTGGGCCCTCCACTGACTGTCAGTAAGCCAAAGCTCCTCGTTCTGAAATCCTGGAGGTTTTAATGACCTGCACGTTTCGAGTGTGTATCAAGACTGCCCCCCAGTGGTGGAACCAAAGACAAATATGGCACGAGGCTTTCAAACGCAACAAACAGCTCAAATGCGTCCTGCCAAATTGGCAATGGAGAAGAGAAAGCAAATCCCAATTACTGGCTGAGAAAAGTGCAGCTGTCCTTCCCTTCGCCGCTGTGAAAAGGGCTCTGTGTTTGATGTAGTATTTCTGTCTGAAAGCTGTCGGCTTTACAGGCTGCAAAGAAAAAAAATAAGACTATAAAAGTAGCACAGTCACTATTAAAGTGAAATCGGGGCAGCCTCATCAGCGCTGGACCGGTCAGATGTCGGAGAGGGTGCTGTCCAGGGTGCTGACTGTTCTGCTTCAGTTCTAATGGATAGAATCCATTTGTACAATTTCCCCCATTCAGCTCCTCCTGCTGAGGCAGCAGCATTATAAGGGCAGGCAATTTTTTTTACAAGCTCAGCCCAATCTCTGCAGTGTATCATTTCTTAATCATCAACCTGATACCGGCCTATATGTTGGCATTGCAGAAGGCTGCATTATGCAAATGAATCTTCTAAGCACGCCCAGTTCTGTTCTGTGGGCGCCTGGACGAATCACGGCATCAAAAAAACAAAAAGCCAATCTGCAGTCATGTCTCATTTAAAGCTTTACCCACATTTTTTAAAGGGCCTCTATCACCAAAAACCAAATCATTTCTCGTTTTTGTTTCATGAAAGCACTGTTGCAATTTCTAAACATCCTATTCATTCACTCCCCATCACATAACTTGATTCTGATTTGGCTGTTCTTGTGACATCACAAAAACCATCATGTTTCAGTCTCCAGTTTGGCTCCGCCCACTCCACCCCTAAAGTTATCAGGAGTGTTTCAGGACTGTTTTCTGAACAATCGAAAGGAAGCCAATCACATCCAGAAAGTACAAATTATAAGGACATTTTTTTAATTTACACCAAGAATTTCTGAAAGATCTTCTGTTTACAGAAATTTTATGACTATCCACCTCTTCTATGCATTCTTGTCTGCCATTCTCTGTTCCATCATTTCAGCCCATAAATGTAAAGTGTGACACTTTTCCTTATATTAAAGTGAATATATCATTTTTAAAAAGGTGCTTGAATTTAAAATTGCAGTTATGAGGCTTCTTTACCTCACAGCTGAAGTCAATGGTCATCTAAATCTTTTCGGTAAATACCTCCCCTAAACTCGCAATGCTCTCAAACCTCATCCAGCTCTTCATTAGGGTGGATCAGAATTGGGGGTGTGGTTTAGGACTAGGGCTGAGCAATTAATTGAAATCGTATTGAAATCGCAATGTGAATACACTCGATTTCTAAATCGCCTTACAGCAAGATTTTTTCTGCGCTCCTGACTTTACCCACGGTTTGCTATTTGAACCAATCACAACACAGCGTACCTAAACAGAGCGTGAGAACAGGAGACTGAGCTTAACGACAAATAGGCTGCAGAGACAGGGATGATGAGTTCAGCACAGGAGGACTTGAGGCCTAAAAAAAAAAGGTCAACATCTGTGGTGTGGGATTACTTTGGATACAGAAAAGATGATGTATCACAGAGCCAGGTCATTTGTAAGACCTGTCAGTCTGTCGTTACAGCGAAACAGGGAAACACAACAAAACTATTTCAACACCTGAGGCAGCGTCACAAAGAGGTCTATGACTTAAGCATCGCAAAAAATGTGCCTTATGTCTGTTTTAGATACATGTTACAGGTCTTTGATAAGAACGAATTGTTTTCCTTCGCGAAAATGTTTCATATTCACACTGTAAAACATGTCTGTGTTTGGCAAAATCGTGATTAAAATCAAAATCTCAATATTGTTTAAGAAAATCGTGATAGGTTTCTTTTGTCTATATCGCACAGCCCTAACACACACACACACACACACACACACACACACAAATATACATATATACAGTATATAGTCAAACTCTGAATTATGGCACATTTTGACGTAATAATTTTCATTCAACCAAGTTTCTTCTTGATTGGAAATGACACAGGCGTCTCCCAGAAGATAATAAGATGATGTACAAAAGGCATAATTGTAGAAAAAATATTTCTCAGCTTTTATTTACATTTGAAAAAAAAGTGGCATGTCCAAAATTATTTATACTTTCTGCAAACTGTCACAGTCTATGAGAAAATCTAAAGTTCTAGTCTGGTCCAAGCTGTTCTTAAGCATCCTAATTTCCCTGATTCACTGGGAACAGCTGTTTTAATAAACTCAACAGGTGAAAAACAGCAGCCCTCTGCAGATGTGGGTTGTGGACAGTCATGGCTAAGACAAAGGAGCTTTCTGAGCCCGCTTGGCTTTTGCAAATGCTCATCTGAAGAAAGACAACTTCTGGTCTTCTGTGTTATATTCAGATGAAACAAAAATTGAATTGTGGGGCCACAATGATGAAGCCTTCAACCCAGAACACCACCCTCACTGTCAAACATGGTGGAAGGAAGCTAATGCTATAGGGGGTGTTTTTCAGCCAATGGACCAGGGAAGCTAATCACAGTAAACGGCACCATGAAAAAACAGCAATACATGACAATGACCCAAACTCACAGCGAAAGTGGTGAAGTAATGGTTAGCGCAGTGGTCCAAGCAAGAGTCCTGACCTGACATTGAAAATCTGTGGAGGGGGCTTAAGATCAGGGTGATGGTAAGGAGACCCTCCAACCTGAAAGAGCTGGAGCTCATTGCTAAAGATGAATGGGCAAAAAAAAAAACAGTGGAGACATGCAAAAAGCTGCTCAGCAATTATAGGAAGCATTTGATTGCTGTAATAGCCAATAAAAGCTTTTCTACTGAATATTGAGAAGGGTATGAATAATTTTTTACATGCCACTTTTTGTTCAAATGTAAATAAAAGCTGGGAAATATTTTTCTCCACATGCCTTTTGTACATCGTCTTATTATTTTCTAGGAGACGCCTGTGTCATTTCCAATCAAGAAGAAACTTGCTGGTTGAATAAAAGTAATTTGGTAACACTTTACAATAAGGGTACATGAATAATCATGTACTAATGCCTAAATTAATACTCAATTCATCACATACTAATGATTATTTAAGGCATTAACTAATTATGAACTAACAAAAAGCTATCCTTAACTATGACTGGAGTCATACGGATTCATGCATGAATA
>JBBPCY010071433.1:0-11913 GCA_037974405.1 Brachyalestes nurse
GAGCAGTGTGTGTGGGGGGTGGGGGGGGACAGTGTGTGTGTGTGCGCGGGGGAGCAGTGTGTGTGTGTGTGGGCAGGGAGCAGTGTGTGTGTGTGTGGGTTGGGGGGGGAGCAGTGTGTGTGTGTGGGCGGGGAGCAGTGTGTGTGGGGGTTGGGGGGGGAGCAGTGTGTGTGTGTGTGGGTTGGGGGGGGAGCAGTGTGTGTGTGTGGGCGGGGAGCAGTGTGTGTGGGGGTTGTGGGGGGAGCAGTGTGTGGGGACGGTACCTTACTCAAGGGAACCTCAGTGGTGACACTAGCAGTTGGGATTCGAACCCCAACCCTCTGATAACCATAGTAACTACTTTGGTGTACTCCCAAAATAATTACTATTATCATATACATATAATCTATTTTTCTATCCAGTATTACATTTCCATTGCTTGTTTTTCTTTATATCAAAAATTCGACAGTCAACCTGTAAAGGTCCATTTTTCATCTGTTAGAGGGTTAAGCAAAACAAAATGATTAGTCAAATACTTGTCAAAAAATCAATAGACCCCCAATCAATTGAACTGAGAGTGACAACCCTGAGAGAGTAAGCCCTATTACAGCTCTCCAGGAGTATGGGGTGTAAAAGTGTGGTACCGGGGGTCTAATCAGGACACAGAACCTGTGAGCAGGGTTTATAGGAACCGAGCTGGGATTAGAAGTACATTCCAGAACAAAGCCTTACCTTGTTGTCGCTCAGTCCTGTCACTTGGTCCACAAACTCCTCCTGGATCATGAAGGCAGCCAGGTTGGCAGTGTAGCTGGCCAGAAATATGACAGCGAAGAAGGCCCAGACGGACACGATGAACTTGCTGGTGGTGCCTTTGGGGTTTTGCACGGGCACAGAGTTGTTGAAGACCAGGCCCCAGAGCAGCCACACTGCTTTCCCCATGGTGAAGGAGGGTCCGTGGGGATCTGCAGAGGACACGGCATTAGCGTCATCCCTCGTCCGACACGTACGGGCTTTGTTTATCTAAAAGGTCACCTGAAAGTGATGTTTTCCTGCCTTTCTTCTGCGATTAGGTTCCAGTTTTCACAGCATTATAGCAATGTTCTGCATAATTTTACACCGTATGATTTATCTCTTTTTTGTTTTTGTTTTTTTGTTTTTTTTTTCCAGGCTGCAATGGAATATCATTACGACTAAGCAGCCAGCAGTAGCGATGCGTAATGAAAAGAATCAGCACAGCTCTGAAAAAAAACATTTCTTTGAGTGGGCGGAGAAGCAGACATGCCATCAATATAATCTGTCCTTGGGGGATAGTTATTGCTTAGTCACAGGAGCCATTTAAAAAACAGAAAAGAGTTTTTAATTGACTCGTACAAAGGCGAACAACAGCGCTGAGTGATGTGCTACAAAAGCGCCATGAATGGAGCTATTTAAATTTGAATTTATATTCAGTGCGGGCTCACCGAAAATCAGGCCTAAGCAGGAAGTACGCTTGGTTTAATCTTCTGTCTATCATTATTATAGGGTTGAAGTCTCTGGCTGTATCCAGACTGATGGTGTCGTGGTTCACAGTGTAGGAGGGAGCTGTGAGGAACCTGTTACGTTTGAACAGTGGCAGCATTGGCCAGAGTTCAAACAGAGTGGAGGAGGGGCTGAGGGAGGCTGAATTTTGCACATTTGTCTGGCAGATTTCTTGATGGGACCCACGAAAACCTGCTACAAATGACTAAACGTATTCACAACCCTAGTAATGATTAAGCGGTTACAGAAAATGAGTGAATGACTTTTTTTCTTCTCTTCACCGGTTGCCAGTGAGATTTAGAACAGATTCAAAATGCTGATGTTTCTTTGTAAAGCTCCTTCACCCCACCTCTGCACCAAGATCTCTATGGTGCCCAAGTAATCTGCTTCTTGTGGCTCCAAGATCACAAACAAAGTCTTAAAATGAGGCCATCTCCCTCCATTTTCAAATCTCATTTAAAGACTTATTTGTTTTCTATTGCTTTTGAGAATTGGTAACAGATTGGTAGAGCTTTTTAAAATGTTTACTTCTACCTTTTTAAATTGTATAACACTGGCTGTTGTTTTAAAACGTGCTTTATAAATAAATTGACTTGTCAGTTCCACTGAGCATAAAGGAGTACTCTGTAGTTTACAACTGCACACTGAGGTCCATCTGCTTCTCTGCATCATTTATTAACCCCTTAAACCCATTCATCAATGGACAGGTGAGTCATAAGCATGTTAGTGTGTATGTCCTGCAAAGATTAGTGCTTAGACACCTCTAATGTGTTGCTCCAGGTGTAAAATTATCAATGATTGTTCATTCTGCACAGTTTGGTCATCCTCTAGTCCTTCATCAGTGGTCAGTTTCTGGCCACAGGCCACTATTAGCTGGATATTTTTGGTTGGTGGACTGTTCGTAGCCCAGCAGTGAGGCTGACGTGTTTAACTCCAGCAGCACTACAGTGTATGATCTAACACACACACACACACACACACACACACACACACACACACACACACACACTCCAGCATCACTGCTGTACTAAGATTGACCCACCACTGCCCACTAGCCATCGTTTCCCTGCGCCTTTAAACAAGAAATCCATGCACTTTCTATACTCTGGTTGTGTCAAGGCATGTTTGCGCTGCACCTGTAATAAAACTGGAAGTGGGTGTTTATAACACTGTCTGATATTTGGACCTGAGGAATGGCAGAGTGTGGAGCAGCCTGAAGCGGTTCTGCTGTACCTTTGCCCTGGGCCAGGTTCCTGTTGAAGCCCAGAGGACTGATATACTCAAACATGAAGACAGCCATGGCAGTGACCAGCAGCAGCATTACAAACATCATCACCCATACAGACGCACTGAAGGGCTCTGCAACCCAGAGAGAGAGAGAGAGAGAGAGAGCAACCCAGAGAGAGAGAGAGAGAGAGAGAGAGACAGGCAGACAGAGAGAGAGAGAGAGACAGAGAGAGGGAGAGAAAGAGAGAGAGGGAGAGAGAGACAGTGGGATAAAGAGATAGTCAGCGACTCTCTTCCACGAAGCCTGCTTGTCACAGCAGTATGGACAAGCCAGGGAGATTAAATAGCTTTTCACTTTAGTGCACTAAATGGGAACCTGGCGAATGTCCACCCTGGGGGTTTTCCCAGCTAAACCCCTGTAATTATCTGCCTTATGTTAATTAATGAATGGCTTGCTGATAAAGTGCATTGAGGATACAGCCGGAAAGGAGGCTGTGAACCTAAAAAAACCCACCCTGTCAAAGTCTGCAAACAGTGGTACTCTGCTTAGGACTATGGTATGAAACTTTGTAAAATTCCAGTAGTTTTTGTTTGACTGTTAAATGTTCAGTGGTCGTGAACACAGCAAAAACACAGTTTTAAACAATATCAGTCTTGTAATGCTGAAGATCAGCTCAGACGTTTATTTCCGTGTGTTATAATGTTATAAATGTTCGTTGGACCCTCAGACGGACGGGCGCAACGTTAAGTTGAAACAGTGTTTAATATTTTGACAGGCGAGGCTCAGAGGGGGTCCGAGCCTGTGGGCAGTTACCCAGAAACGCGGAGGGGGAGACGGTGCCGTTGCTGCGGGACACCATCACGCTAATGCCAGTTTCCACGAAAGGAACAGAGAAATCGATGACCTCCGAGCGCTCCTCATTGATCGTCAGCGAGCCCACGGCCATGACGGCTTTCTTGTACACCACCTGCGGCAGGAGACAAAGACGTCTAGACAAAGGCTCCGAACTTTATACACCAAACACCTGCCCACACACACACACACACACACATTGGGACACTCTGATACCTCATTTAGTTTCATTTTGTATCCCGGCCGGAGACTAGGTCCAACCACTTTAGACTCTGCTGAAACAAATCAAATAAATGGCAAATCCTTTTGCCACTTCCACAACTGATTGCTATCAGGCATCGTCTGTCGCAAATTTACTTCCAGTAGACGGAGATTTATGGATTCTCTCTCTAGAGCTGCTGTAGACTCTCCCGCCGTCTTTAAAACACGAGTTACTCCATCAAACCTTCAGTCGGTCCTCCACGTAGAGGAACAATACTAATTTTACAGAAGTACCGCACTCAAAAAGGGGCTATTGTGTTGAATGGAAGGAATAAAAAACACCTAACCAGCCCTAATTAGCAGTACTTAATCAGCCAATGCTGCTATAACACGCGTGAAGTGTTCGTTTAAATAGATAAATGAAATATTTTCCGGTGACTCCTCTCACCTCTCCCACCATGCCGTTCCACACGTTGTTGATCTTTTTGCCGTGCTTGCCGTTGGTGACCAGGTAAAGGTCGTAGGTGAACTTCACGTTCCGGGCGATTTTCTTCAGGATGTCAATGCAGAAGCCCTTGCAGCACTTTTTAATATAAGTGCCACCTCCCTCTGTGGTATTGCTGTCAGGAGAGAACGGAGGAATTAAAGCCCATCCCTTCAATACCCAGAGACAAACAGGTGATATTACAGACCAGGATGAATTCTCAGAACACGTCCAGTGAAGGGCTTTAATCTTCTTTTAGAAGGTGCATTTCTTCAGATGTGCAATGGGTTATGCAGCGTCAGCTACATCTGCAGAACCCTGTGGGGAATCAGCATGCTACATGAAAACCAGAAGACCAGAAAATGGATCCTGCTGTGATTTGTTTTATTAGCTGATTTTTGCACACGCAGTGACATTCAGATTCTTCAGATTCTTTTACTCACTGTAGCTGCTAATATACAGTGTTCCAAAATGTTTTAAAGACATAAACACAACAATCTAACCGGGGCACAGCTCTTTTAACATGTCCATGACCTCTGGATATGACAGAAGCATGAATAGATGAGACGTGTAAGTTATCTATACTAATAAGACCCACTGACGTAGACTTAACAGTTAGACTGTGAGGACACGTTTGAGTTAGCAGCTCTTGTATTCGTCTGCATTAGACTTACACAGTTCACAGCCTGCTGCATGCTGAGTACCTGAGACCATAAAACATCAAGGCAAACTTGTATCTCCATTTCTAGTGATTTTTGCTTTTTGGCAAAATGAGAAAATTTCTCTGTATTTAACCCGTTCACCAAGTGAAGCAGGGGGCTGCCACCAATGAGGGGCGCTGGGGAGCAGTGTGTGGGGACCGTACCTTGTTCAAGGGAACTTCAGTTGTACCACTAACAGTGTTGGGATTTGAATCCACAACCTTCTTATTGCAGGGGCAACACTCTAACCACTAGACCACCAGCTACCCCATGAACGACATTCCAAAAGGTTTTAGTCTGGTTAAATTTTTCTTAAGGGGACCTATTATGCAAAACTCACTTTTAAAAAAAAACAAGTTATAACAGGTCTATGGGCTACAAAACATGTTCAGGAAGTTCTTTGAACAAAATCACTTTCACATAAAGAGATATCACCAGGTTTATTCTTCACAGTTTCAGTCCCGTTCAGAAGACGCCGTTTCAAGGCTCTGTCCCTTTCCTGCAAATAAGCTGTTGCTGGCCACGCCCCCTCATCCCATCCTCCGCCCACCCCCCTACGCTGCTCGTAACAAAACGAAACTTAACTGCAATAGAAACACAGAAGTAATTTTTTGAAAGTATTTTACATCTTCCTCATCTGCTGACTTGTCACAGACAGTGTACAGATCCCCCACGACGCTGAAGTTAGCTCCTTATTCCAATTTTTAAGTGGGAACTTCTAAACAGCTCGTTTTGAAAGGGATTCAAACTGTGGAGAATAAACCTGGTGATATCTCTTTATGTGAGAGTGATTTTGTGCAAAGAACTTCATAAACATGTTTTGTAGCCCATAGACCTGTTATAACTAAACTGAGTTCTGCATAATAGGTCCCCTTTAAGGCAACATGCTCTCATATTGGTTCTGAGGGCGTTGGTTCCAACCACAATGGCAGTGTGGATTCTGATTGTTACTAAATGTGCTCAAGTCATGGCATGTACATCCAAACAAAGATGACGAAACAATGATAAAGAGCTGAAGAGGCACGGTTCGACACACTTATCATCAATTACTGAACTTCACAATTAACGGGGGGTTTGTTCTCCAGACACAATCAGTTTATGAAACACTCATGAATGAGCAGTCTGCCGCTGTCCTGAAAGAGGTTGTCGCTGAATGGAAATGTCACCATTTCTGCCATTACAAGAAACACCCATTAACGTTGTGGAAATGGATGGATTTCTGCCAAGAATTTTGTGAATAGATGTTTTTAAAAGTAGTTGACTTCATTCTCTTCTTGAAAATACTGGTTTGCACATCTGGTATCATTAATAATAGTAATTTGGTGATGTTTTATTGCAGAAATGATTTAAGCTATTTGGGTGACTAATGTGTTCTGGTGTTAGTAGTACTAGCCTGAAGCAAAATCTGGATACCAAATTAGTGAAAAAACTGTACATTTGACTTCTAGCCAACCTATTCCTTTAAATTGCTCAGTATTCCTCAATTTATTTCTTCATACCTGAAAAGATCCTGGTTGTACAAGGTCAAGAATTAAAGATATTCTTCTATGCATGAAGCAGGTATGCATGAATTTTCCTGACCAGCTCGCCCCCAAGTCAGGTCCTGTCAGGTTTGGACAAATATTTCAACATCTATCATCAAGAGTAAACCAACATACCGTAACATTTTACTGGCAGATAAACAGACCCTTCTTGCTTCCATTCACACAAATCGCTAGCAGGGGATTCGCTTGCAAAGCTTCCCACTAAGCAAGTCAAGCCGAAAGCTGTAACAATCATTTTCGGCTCCATTCATTCATGTTAAACGCGGCTCCTGGTGCGAATGCATAGAGCGCAGCGCGTGCCTGCCTATGGCATGAACACCTCCGACGCAGCTCTTTAGCTCGCCAGTGAGTCAGGGGCGATATGGATAACAGAATTGGCAGTGAATTACACAACAGCTATGACTAAAACACGTTTCTTTTTGGACGGCAGCCTCACACTCGTGCCAGCCGTGAGCCGGGATTAGCCTCAAGTAGGTACAGTACGTTAAGGCTTGAGTGAGAGTGCGTTCCACCGCCGGCAGTGGAAAAATCTCTTAATTATGATGAATGGAAGGGCTTTCCCTCGAGAGGCTCTCCAGGGGGCCGTCAGAAGGGAGCAGGGGGGGGAATAAAAAAAACACCGCTGAAATTCGGAAGTGATTGGAGAGTTCCGGTGCCTCGTAAAAAGGCTGCGGCCAGTCTGGGCGGCTTTAATTGCAGAGGGGATCTCAACCTTTTTCTGAGTGAGGAGGAACACAGTTCTTTTTACAAGGCAATCGAGATCTTTACATCATTAAGGACGGGGGCAGTGACACAACAAGTGCAGCCTTTTTATGTGTGAAGTCCTAGTGAGCAAATAGCCACGTTTCTGAAGAAAGAGGAACGCCAAATACACAATCCTCAACTCACCCCAGATGTAGCCGATCAGCCAAGACATGTTTGGAATTCAATTTTTTTTTTGATTCTTTAGTTTAGTTTAGTTTAGAACTGGATCTCTGAGGCTGAAAACCAAATTTCTTCCACAAATACTTAACACACTCATACCGTATGTGGTTCTTCATTAAGGCGAAGCAGACTTGTGGATGTGGTTTAGGTCTCAGTGTGACTTACAGTGAGCTGAAAATATGAACAAAAATTGCCCTAGGCGTGCTGATCTACAATGAGTTTGTGTTGTAACTTCATCTGATCTGAGATCGGTCCTCTCCAGACCTGGTGCTGGCAGCCAGCAGTTTGTTGGGAGGCCATTGACTTCTAGTATTTGTTAGCATTATTAGTATTGCTAGTATCTGTAGCTACAATTCTAAACCAAAGAAGCAAAAAATTGACTACAAACACAAACACATTTCTCGCTGCCTCCAGCCTCATATGGTTAAGAAAAGAAAAATTTGCTCACTTCACACAACTGAGAGCCACTTGCTAGCTATCCAAGGTGACAGGACACTTTTTTTGGACTGTTTTTTTTTCATGGAAATAATGGATTCATAAAGTGGCAAATGTAATTTTCTGTAATTTTTGTAAAATGTTTTGAATGCAAAAATTGAGTCCTTCTGGCCTTAAAGGGCCTAAAAAATATAAAAGATAATTAAACATATCTGAACATAAAAACTGAAAAAGAAAAGTACCCATATAGTGGCAAGCAATATAATTTTCCCAAGGATGTTACCACACTACTCCAGTGGGCTTAATATGTTCCAGGAGGGGTAAAAAGCTCTATAAGGTGGGCAGCTGGTGGCCTAGTGGTTAGGGTGTTGGCCCTGCAATCAGAAGGTTGAGAGTTCAAATCCCAACTGCTAGTGTCACCACTAAGGTTCCCTTGAGTAAGATACTGTCCCCACACACTGCTCCCCGGCGCCTCCCTCTGGCAGCCCCCTGCTCTCTGGCAGCCCCCTGCTTCACTTGGTGAATGGGTTAAAATGCAGAGAAAGATGTTCACGCTGTGGTGTGTTCATGTATGACTATAAAGCATAAAAATATAAATAAATGCAGACTGTCCAGAGGCTTCACGAGGCTTGTTTTGTGATCTGACACTGCGGTAAGTCTAAGGTGACCCGTGGCAGCACACCTTCCAATTAGCAGCTGGCCGCTAAGCAGCCGAAGTCACCGAGCATGTTGACAAAAGTGTGCTTTGGTGCAAACTGACAGGAGCTGAAAACAGGACGTAGCTGCATCTGTAATCAAGCTGCCATCTGTGAGCGCTGGGTGTGCCGGAGAGTTCACACACGGCACTCTTAAACCAGCACAACCACCTGGGAGCCTCATTTAACTTTTAGATTGAAGCTAATTAAGAGCGGGCTCCTTACATCCTTTTGTGGATCAAAACTCAAGAAAGAACACACACACACACACACACACTTCTTTACAAACCTTCTTTACAAGTGCAACTTACTCCCATGGGTTCTCACCCCCCCCCCTCGCCACCTGCCTTGATGTTAATGATACTTCTTTTGTCGCATTCAAATTGACTTCAAGATCAACTTTAAGGAGTAAACTTGTAAAGTGAAGCGGCACCCATACACACGTGTGCCTGCATTGGGAACATCTGGGGACAAACATTAACAATTTTGGGCTAAAGATAGAACTTGGGAGCAAACTCTGAATCAATCCAATATCTCATGAAGCCCAGGGAGGCAATGGTATTTTCATCCGATGGACATCGAGCCCTTTGGAAGTACATTAGTGTAATAAAAGTTAACGTGGCTAAAAACCCACCAAAATATGAATTGCCTCATGAAGGGAAAACCTTGTGCTGTCAATTAGAAAGGGTAGACTGGAACAGGAGTTCAGGAACAGACTGTAGAGGGGGCGTATCCTTGTGTACCCTTGCTAGCACAGGATGTTGGAACAAGATTAACAAGTTCTCCCTCGCATGTGTATTCTCGTTACGAGATCATACGAGATTGTTATGCCATTATCTTATTTAACACATTTATTTTTCCCAATTACCTTTCCAAGGTGATTTTACCATCTTTCACACTATGAATCCTTGCAGAGGCTCCAGCATACAATGATAAGTGGCTTTGGAATGGATGGATGGACAGATAGAAAATCTTAGAAAGAGTAAAAATCTTAAAACACTCAACTTAAAATTCTCTAATAAGAATTCTTCCTCTGTGCTGTCTAGGAAGATACAGATGAGCTAGTTGAGTATGAGTGAGCTCTCCCATTGGTTAGGCCTTCAGAAGCCGGACTGAAGTCCTTATATGTTACATTAACTACCAGTGTAATTAGGAAGTGACTAGGAATCAAACATCTTTGTTTTGATTTACAAAGGGCGGGACCAATGTTGTGAGAAAATATGTCACACTAGGCCTTTGGGAAGTTCTGGATACATCACTAATTGTGAATACATGCTGTAGTAAAATTAGGTTTCAGGCGGTTGTTAGAAATGGAAAACCGCAGTGGCAGCAGCTCTATGCCTCTTTACTGAAGGAGTCACTGTAAAAGTGTTACATGCAAGGTCTAATCCAATGAAACATTGTACAAGCTTTGGATGTCCATGTTTAACATTCAAAATAAAAGTATGTACACCAACGTTAGCTTAGTGCAAACATAATATTATGACCCCAATAAGAACACTTATAGAAATTAGCATTTTTATAAGTTTTCAGTCTTGCTTTTCAAACCGAATCCTTATTTCTACTAAGTCCCAGTTTGCTGCAGTTGTTTTGTTGGTGCGTTCTGTCAGTTCCAGCTCAAATGAAATATCATGATACATGTTTTGTTGTGAACATGCTTTCAAGTATTGCGATGTGTTTTTTATTGGTATCATTCATCTTTAACTTTGAGAGAACTCTGTTCTCCCTCTTCAAGCAAGAAATAAAAGATTCGTTAAAGCAGCAACTCTGAAACATATGTAGACATTATTCTATTGGAGGAAGAGCGCTGTACAGACTACTGAGAAGAAAATGACATCTTTTTGTGCTTTTTTAATAGGTGCTCGCACCTTCACACCCTACACGGGGGTTTGTAACTTATAATGAACCTTTCCCATGTCTCCACAATGAGAGAGACACACACACGTTCAACCGGCTCAGCAAAATCCAGTTTAAAATCAATCTTTCCCCTCAGCTGCTGCAGCTATGACGCACTCACTGAATTCCCCCAGCTCACTCGCTCAAGCGCTTTATCCAAACTCTTTCAGGGCAGGATCTATATTACAGAGAAAAGAGAGAGAGAGAGAGAAACACCCGAACAGAGACAGAAAGACAATTAAGGGAAAAAGAGAGTATGAGACAACGGAGAGAGTAGAGAGATAGAATAGAGAGAGAGAGGAGAGAGAGGAGAGAGAGAGAGAGAGAGAGCAACAGAGAGAGAGAAGGAGAGAGAGAGAGGGAGAGTAGTTAGAGAGAGAGAGAGAGTAGAGAGAGAGAGTAGAGAGAGAGAGAGAGAGAGAGAGAGTAGAGAGAGACAGAGAGAGAGAGAGACAGATTTTAAAAAGTGTGGATGTCTTTCATGTCTGTATATTGTGTATATTGTTCCATTCTACTCTCCACAAAATGTAATAGATAATTAAGTGCTGTTTCACTGTTAATGTTAATGAAAGGAGGTTAAAAAAATAATGTTCTCATTTCCAGTGAGACGAATTAGTTCAGCATGTAAGACATATAAGAACTAATTTAAAGGTTTACTGTTTTATCCAGTTTACACAGTGTGTTATAAACAGCCTTTTGGTAACACTGGCGATATTATTCACTTATTTCACCCACGTTCAGGAATGTAACAAGACAAACGCGGCCGTAAAACAATTGTTTTATTGGTGTGTTTTCACCATAATTTTGCAAACAGCTAGTTTATATAACACCACTAACGCGGTCATTGGGTTCCTTTACTCGTAACTGAACACAGTCCAGTTCACCGCAGGTTCACTGCCGCCGCCATCATCAGCTGATGAAGCCCTGCAGCAAACATGTCTGTAATTTTCGCACATTAGACAGCGTCTGCCTGAAGTGCGTTTCTTTTCTCTCAGTTTCTCTGCGCCTCTTTTACGTTTTCTCCTCCATCTCATAAACTGACACCGTCACAGAGTCAAAAGGGGGAGGAGCTGAAGATCTGATTGGGCCAGCCCCGTGTCAGTAAAGAAAAGAACCAATGGGCCCCAGGTGAGTGTTTCTGGGGCCGGCGGTCAGGGAGTAAACTTTTTTGATGAATGTGTCACACAGGCACAGGGACCGAAGCGAAAGTGGTGGTGTTTAAAGAGTTGATTGAACCAGCCCAGTGTCAGTCGCGCCGATCTACAGGGCGGTCAGACCAATAAATAAATAAATAAATGAATAAACGGCATCGGCCCAAATAACACCCCGACCCGGGGAAAATGCCCGATACGCCAGATGGTCAGTCCGACCCTGACTCTCACACACACACACACACACACACACACACACACACACACTTACACACACACACACACACACACACACACACACACAC
>JBBPCY010071434.1:0-11912 GCA_037974405.1 Brachyalestes nurse
CCTGATACAGCTTCAGTACCATCACAGTACAGTTTAGAACCTGATACAGCTTCAGTACCATCACAGTACAGTTTAGACACAGAACGGTTTGTTTGTGTATCATGTTGTGTATCAGGACAGTGAACTGGTGATACCTTGAAGTTGACAGAAAATATATTTTCTGCAACAGTTAGTCAACAACCCTCCTCCTGGAGATCTACCCTAATCTAATATGCTGGTTCTTACTTTACACTCCAGAAAATAAGGGCCTTCAGAAGATTGTGACAGCTACCAAACTTTTAAGGATGGTAGATCTCCAGGACCAGGTTTGGAGACTTCTGATACCAAGATTGTCCTTCATAGTACTATAGAGGGTTAACCCTTTTGGTGCCATACAGACCCCTATTATTCAGCCAAAAAACTAGTTTGCATTAAATCCTGTTGCAAACCTTTCCCTAAAGAATTTTCTTTAAACACTGGGGAGCAAACACTGGTTTTAGACTGTTTTACACCATTTTTATTCATTTAAATCAGATTTTACAAATAGGCTCTGAAATATAAGGGTTAAAAACCTTCGCACTTCATAAAGTCTTACAAACCATGGCTGGATGATGTCCAGTAATAAGAATGAATTTTCAATCTGTAAAGCAGAAGGAGAACCTCAGCACTTGCTGCTGCTTGCAGGCTGATGAGACCACCAGTAGCTGTGATTAACTTTTGAGGGTGTTAGGCTGGATGTCCTTGCATTTAGTGCGGTTAATACATCGGCGTCTGCTCCACTACCGCTCGACTTTTGTGTCTTTTATGTGCTTATCCAGTGTAGGATTCTCCTCTCATTAGGACTGTGCCTGAACCTTTGGCTAGTGTGTTTGCTGGCTCTTGTTTCTCTCTTTTCTCACATTTCTTCCAGTCTCTCTTCTTCCTCTTCATCACACTCTTTATCACAACCTCCCCTTGCATCGTTTGACAGAGGAGCTCATTATAGCAGTTTGTGGCCTCGGTTACCATAGAGAATCCCTGTTCATTAATGTTAATATGCTAATTGTTCATGTTGGTGAGGGGTGACCAGCAGCGCCCTCACTGATCAAAGTCTCTATGAGGGTGTTTTGGAGGCGGGATGGATGTGTCCCTCTGTCTCTTCTGATACATTCTCGAGCCACTAAAGCTCGCAGGGTCTGGGCTATGCATGGCAGGATCCAGTGGATGATTTTTCTCTGTGCTGAACAGCTGTAATTATGCTCCTGCAATCCCGCTCATTAACAAGCTAATTAAGAGGACTCCCTGCAGTTTCGCCAACTGTCGCAATCAGCAGCACTTCAAAGATTCACAGCCACGTCTGTCCTGAGTGTTTGGAGGGGAGACATGACACCCTGTCATTAGAATGCAAGGCTTTCAATGTGCTTTGTCATGTTGTGATAATGCAGTTAGAGCTGATGGGTTTGACAGCAGATTCAGTAATACAAAGCAGCGGCTTCCTAATCATGCAGCTCTTGCACAGACGCCCCCACTAACACTGGAATATAAACCCTTATTTACAGTATTTTAAATAAATAACGATATTTCAAATCGAATTTACACCATTTGTTCCCCAAAGCAATCCACATGCCAAGAAATGTCGGGCACAGCAGTAGCAGCCGTCAGTTTAGGAGTGTGAAGTTTCATCGTTTTTACAAATTCTAAATTACACAAGCTAAGAAACCACATAGGCAAGTCAATTATACTTTTTTGATCCCGGAGGAAATTGAGAAACGAGAACAATATAAAATAGAAAGTCAAAAGTAAAAGTCAAATAAAAACAAAATACTCTGAAAACTGCAGTGTAAGAATCGCCTTCATCAATCACAGGGTTAAAGTGGTTTGTGCTGTGTACACATAGCAGATGATGTGCTTTGGAGGAATGATGTTTTAGCCAGTCATAAGGACTGAATAACATTGCTTATATCAATTTCAGCATGTGTGGATGTGAGTAAGACTTTAATAAAAGGTTGTGCTAATGTGTGGTGGCTAAATAACCAAAATACACACTAAGCATCGCTTAGCGAAACTCAGCATAACTTGAAAGGGGCTCATCATCTTGGCAAATCACCGTCTCCTATTACTAATTGCAACTTTGTGATGGCATTTATATGCTCTTATCTTGTAAACACAACCAAAATAAAGCTAAAAAAACTAGCAGCCTCTTTATCTCTATCTATCCATTTGTTTGTTTGTTTGATCATTCAACCAGCCTTACCAGCATTTTGTGTGTGTAAAGTGAATAAGGACCTTGCCTTCTTCAAGATACTGGCCCATAAAAGATTAGTCAAGAGCACCATGCAAAACTTTCATCCAAACTTTACTAGAAGTTTAATATCATGCTGTATCAAGCAAACATTTGTAATATTCTGATCTGGAAGTTTTCATATCAGCTACATTTATCCTATCCTAAGCTGCAGTTGTCAGTTATCTGTCAGCAATCTGCAGAGTGTTTTTCCCAGTGTCAGTGTGGACTGAAGAGGAGATGAATGGAGATAAACGCCACTGGTGTCCCAGTCGAGGGCCTCAGGTGCAAATTAATGTGAGCTATTGACTGTGGCACAATCCCAGAAAGCACTGGGCTCTAAACTATGTTACTTTATCTTCTCAGCAAATAGAAATACCACAGCCTAACACTCTTAACAAGAGAGGCACCAAGAAGGTTCTTTGGAGGGAAGCCATCTATGGAAGTAGCCCCACTGTAGAGCCTATGGTGCTTTGAATAAACAGTTTTTTGTAATGAGATGTGAGATTGTAAAGAACATCTTGAAATTCTAAAGACTCTCCACATAAGGCTGGGGTTCTATACCAATTGTGGGCCTCTCCTAGAACCAGACACCCAATCTAGGAACCATTCAGGAAGCTTTGTTCTTTCAGGGTTCACTTTTCAAATGTTCAGCAGAGGGAGCTGTTTTGATGCATTAAGGGAATTAATGTTGTGGAAATGCCTCAAGATGTCAGACAGGCTTTGTTATGTACTGGATACATTTATTTTTTATGTAATGTATTCAGCATTATGATCACCTCTGGTTTGCTAGCATAGCAAATCTGTTGTGTCATTTGGGTTATCCCACTTAAACAATTTCACAGCACCAGAGTGAAGTGGGGCAATTTTCCAGAGCCAGATTATACAGCACCCGAGGCTAAAGGGATTTTCAACAGAGAGTCTCCATTAACGGTGAAATGGCTTGCTTGGCCTAACATCCAAAAAAAAAAAAACTGTCCCGGCAAGTTGGAACTGTGAAAATGTCTCATGGAAAATATTAGCATTGGGTCCTTTTTTTTACATGGTTACTGTCTTTCAAAAGCAACAATTCTCAAACTGAACTGTGTATTGAATACTGGTCAATACATGTGTGTCTGTACAAACAGAGCAGAAGACAGTTGGCCAGTTCTTATTAAAATGCCCCCCTCCACTTCTCACTGTGGGAACACATGATTTCCCACAATTTCCAACCATGTGTTCATCAATAGTTAGCATTTTTACCACACTTCTAGTGTGCATTAAGGCACAGATAGAGCAAAATGAGTTTAGCTTTATTTGTGTCATGTGTTTGGTGTTTGTGTCAGTTCGGGGTTTTAACTTATTTTGAATCTTAATGTGTGTGAAATTCTGTTAAAAACTGACTTCAGATGTGCGATGGTTTCCATTTCTGAAGGCGTCTGCTGGGTTTAATGTTCCAGTGTAGGCAACTGGCTAGTTCACCTATAGGGATGTGTTGTCCTTGTACATGTACATGTATTTTAGCTGAGCTGATCATATGGCCTTTCATTTTTATTTTACCTGCTTCTCTTTGTCAAAACATCAGTTTTGCATCTGCACCACCATTAGCCCCATTAGCATACCTACTCCTCAGGTTTCCTTGTTGCAGAAAGCTTTATTTTCTGTTCAACGTAGTTGGTTGGTTTTATGAGCTAGTTTGACTGTAATGAAAGCAAGGTGCATGAAAACTCTTTAATTTGCCATCTAAGTAAGCAAACTTTGCAGTTTATCTGTGCTGTCTATCTAGCTTTGTTAACAGCTGAGACCGTTTTCAAATGGAGACCCTCCTCTTCACTGTGTACTGAGGAGAACAACTACATGTTCTTGTCATAAACTTAACAAGCACAAACTTCACTAAAAAAAACCAAAATAGTCTTTTGTGTGTGATCAGATAGGACCCTGGGGGAGAACTAACCTAATATCTGATAGAATCTTAGTCTTCTAGCAGCTCTTAATTTTAACTCCAGGTTAATTTTAACACCAGTGTGGCCTCTACAGCACAGATGTATGTTGCTCTGCAGAAGAGCATTTGCCAAATGCTGTAAATGTAAATATAGACCATAGACCACATTAAATACTACACTCAAGCCTATACACTAACAGAAAGCAGCACAATTTGGCAGATTTGATTAATTCAGCTGTAATTCGTTTGTTAAAATGATCACATCAGGTCTACCAGGGGCCACCAATAGCTGTGGGAGCGTGTTTTGAATAGGGGGTGTGTCAGTGTCTCATACGTCAGTTTGTACCCATATAAGATGTACTAAGTATGAGTATAAGTGATTATTAAAAATGTTCATGGCCATAACCCAATTGCCTGGACTTAATCACACTCCTGTTCCTCAGTGCTTGTACCTGAGTAGGAATTTAGTGCTCTTTCCATTCCAGGAATTGACTCCAGTGCATTAACGTCTTTCCACCAGGACAGTGTGCTTGGCACATGAAGTGGCACGTCATTCGGGTCTCTTTTGTGCGTCCTTTTATGCACACATTCGCCCTCAAACGGTGACCGATGAGCTGTCAGTGTGTGGCTTTGAAAGCTGGCTCCAATTTTTTCATTCCATTACCCCCGTATGTGCGTGCGTGTGTGTGTGTGTGTGTGTGTGTGTGTGTGTGTGTGTGAAAATGAGAGAGAGCAAGAGAGTTTGGAGGAGGATTAGAAGGCTTAGAAAGACTTATGACTCAGAGTATCTCTCCTATAGCTAGGGGAGGCGAATGCAGAGCCGAACTGTACTCTATGCCATGCAATAAAATTCCCAGGCCGACGTATGAGACGTGCAGTAGAAGCTGTTTATCTTCAGCCGTTATGGCCTGGTAATTGTTTTTAATGCTTTGCGATCAGACAGGTCAGTATTGCAGGCCGTGGAGGAGACAGAGAGATAAGCTAAAGTGGATTACTCTGTCTGTCCTGTTAAGATATGATTACATAGCTGGGTTAAGGTCAGTGCGGCTGCTGAAGAGTAGATACGGATCAGCAAGATAGCAGGTGAGGGGTAACTTCAGGGTATAAGTTAACATTAGGATCAGACTCATTGCCTGGACGTGATTTTGCCATCTGTAATACCAGGGGTGGATAGAAGGAGAAAATGTTACTGTTATCACAATAAATTACATCACTGTGGGTTTTCTGGAGCACCTCACCTCACCTTCAGCCAGTATTACTAGAAAGGATTATATAATAGAACCCCTTTTGGTTCCTTAAAGAACAATTTTTAGCAAATGAGGTATGTGCAGGGGTGCAAAAATGATTTGGGGAGTTTGGGCATGTCAAGCCTAAGTGTAGTAAATTGAAATATGCCTCCAGTTAGAGTTGCAGTACTGTCGTGCAGTGATAGCTGTTATAAATGGGCTATTAGGGCTAAGCCCTCCCTCACTTTCAAAGAACAAAAAGCACCAAAATATGGTTTAATTTTAGGCACCCACATGATTTACTTGCAATTTAGAAATGAAAAGCTTTTGGATCTCTGTGGACCTACGAACAACAGTGCCACCTATGGATTGTGAGAAGGATATGCGTGTATTAGGACAGAGCTGATTTACCTCTTGCCCAAGCTGTAGATCTACACAGCCTGTCTGTGAAAAATGCTGTGACTTATTATACAGAGAAATGTCCCCTATAATGTTCTACTAGGGGGCTGCAGGTAAACAGAACTGCAGGTAAAATCAACTTTGTTTTCCTTGTTGTTTCACTTTCCCCCTCCAGTCCTGTTCAGTTTGACTTATTGACATAACAGGTTGGTTCACAGAGGCGGCAGGTTAGCTGACGCTGCAGCAACTGCTGAAGATGATCGTAGTCGAAGTGCAATTGTCAAGGTTTCAGGCAGAGCTCGTCATAGCCCAGTGTGGGTTATTTTGTACATGAGCCCATTGCAGAAAAAAGTAAATGTGCATGGCTGTTTTCTCACCTCCTTTATGACTTACAGTTAACCAGGCTTTTTATGTCACTGTGCTTTTAAATGTTTTATGCGGCTCTCTTCTGATTATACATCATTTAAAAAGAAGTGTGGGCTGAAACAGTCCTCATAACTTTAGCACAACTGGGATATGATAATTAGTATTACATTAAAGCAGTATAATAACTAGGAGCCCATTACGGCACTTATTTTTAATGGCTGTCGGATTGTTCCTTATTTTGATGAATAAAAATAAATTGTCACTGTCGGGACAAAACCTTGCATCTTCATATCATTTTGGGCCATTTCTCGTTTGTTATAAAAAAATTAAATATGACATTTTATCAAAAATGGAGATAAAGGGTTTGTTCAGAGGGCAGCATAAAGATTTTTCTTTAGAAAACTGAAATACAATACATATTTTGGATCGAAATATCTTCAAATATGAAAATATTCAATTTTTTTAATCTCACCCACGCTGTGTACAAAACCAGAGAGGCTGAAAATTCACCTTTCATTTCCTATTGCAAGTTTTCTGGCCAGGGAGATGCTTTTGGCTGGATATTTTTGGGTGGCAGACTGCTGTCATCCTAAAAGTGACACTATGTGTAAACTCCATCACCACCACACACACACTACCATGTCAATGTCACTGCTTTGAAAATCATCCACCCACCCAAATAGAGACTGGTCAACAGCAGTCCTCAGTTCAATTTGTAGTTCAATTGTATTTCTATAGCACTTTTTACAAGAAAGGTTGTCACAAAGCAGCTTTACAGAATCCAGGTCTGCACATCTATAGAGCCAAACATGACTGAGCAGAGGAAAAACTGGGGGAAGAAACGTCGGGAGTATCCGAAACTCAAAATAGAACCCCTCCTCCTCTGATTGACCCAGAGAAAGAGAAAGTCTCTACTGAGATGAATAACAATGAGATGCCTTATTGTACAGACTTAGCCACTCCTGAACAGTTGGAGGTCTATGGCTGACAGAGAGGGTATATTTAAGAGTTAATAATGGAAGGTTTTGTTGGAGACAGTGGGAGAAGGAAGAGATAGAGTCAGTAGTTTTTGTTGGAGTCAGTGTGAGAAGGTAGAGTTAGAGTCAGTAGTCTTTGCTGGAGTCAGTGTGAGAAGGTAGAGTTAGAGTCAGTAGTTTTTGCCTCTAGTCAGTGTGAGAAGGTAGAGTTAGAGTCAGTAGTTTTTGCTGGAGTCAGTGTGAGAAGGTAGAGTTAGAGTCAGTAGTTTTGTTGGAATCAGTGTGAGAAGGTAGGGTTGGAGTCAGTAGTTTTTGCCTCTAGTCAGTGTGAGAAGGTAGAGTTAGTCAGTAGTTTTTGCTGGAGTCAGTGTGAGAAGGTAGAGTTAGAGTCAGTAGTTTTTGTTGGAGTCTGTATGAAGAGGTAGAGTCAGTAGTTTTTGCTGGAGTCAGTGTGAGGAGGAGGAGTTAGAGTCAATAGCGAACATTTTTGTTGGACTCTGTACGAAGAGTAGTTCTCTAGTCCACAGCAACAGGAATGAAAATCTCTTTGAGCAGCAGTCGCCCTTCAGTGGGGGAGGAGCACAGTCTAAAGTATACGAACCAGTCTAGAATACTTTGGCAGGAGACCCCAGCGGTTGCAGATCCAAAATGAGGCTGTGATTTGGACCACCCATGGTCGTCACTTGGGCTAGACAGAGCCACGGTTACCCTCGAAGAAGATAGTCCTGTGGTCAGAAACTGGCCAACAGTGAGTGGGCTATAGATGCGCTGATAAACTGTGCATCGTTACATAGGCTCACTCTATAACTGTGCACCAAAATAGTGGAGCTATGAGGCAAGTGTTTCTAATAAAGTGCCCAGAGAATAAAAGTGCAATGTGGGTGTTTTTAGTAAAGTGGCCAGTGAGTGGAAACACAAGGTGAGTGTTTCTGAAAGGGGTCAGTGTCTAAACTCCTCAAGAGACAATGGCAGGCGAGTATAATGTCTGTATACGTGAGTAAGAGATGTTACCAGAGTGTGTATCTATTCTGAGGACATGAGGGGTGTTCCCAAACAAATGGCCAGTGAGTGGAAAGACAAGGTGGGTGTTTCTGATAAAGTGGCCGATCTACACTAAGAGACTCTGGCAGGTGAATGTAATGTCTGCATACATGTGTTAGAGATGTTTACAGAGTTTGTATCTATTCTGAGGACATGAGGAGTGTTGTGTTTCTGATTTTCCAGAGCTTGTTTGCAGTAGCATATCTCTGCTTGCTTCCTTTCATTTCCGACCCTCCACTCCTTCCTTCCTGCATTCTCCCTTTGATCCTCATCACACGTCGGTCTTAATTCCTCTGGCTGATTCACAGCTGATCATCATCAGCTCTCGCTTTCAATCATGCAGCGCACATGGGCTGTCTGAGTGAGAGCATTCTCCCTTTAACTGAAATCCCAGTTGCTAATCCGCTCAAATGGGGAAACAACAAATCCAGGCTGCCAGAAAAATAAGCTTTATTAAGCGCGAGAGATCCGGCCTTTCATGGCCTGCGCTGGTCTTTCATGCTGAGGAAGGAGGAACGTTGTGCTGGTACTCACTGTTCACCGCCACCACTTCATCTATGTTAATTAATCCCTGGAATAGACCCAAGTACATACAACTCTGAGGGATAAATACCGCTTCATAGCAAACATATGGAGATCAGATTAGAGACATCTCCTCACATGTGGCACCAAAAATAACATCAAAGTGTGCTGTGGAAATGATGGGTTTCGGAAGAAGCGAAGAGGCCTGGTTTGTTGCAGGTTGTCATTTTTTGTCTCCTGTTTAGTGTTTTGCACTGACCCACACAGGATGTGTTTGAATGTACCTAAGATGTGTCGCTGTGTGTCTATTTATTACATCTATAAATAGACACACAGTTTCAGTTCAGGCTATAAATATAAATCTGGTCAAAATACGAGGACAAACACACTAAAATTATCATTAATAACTATAATTATATACTACAGTGGTAATTTTCTTCACCACTGTTGTATATAAGTACTATACTTACTCTAGCTGACAGCATTATCAAAACAAAATGAAGCTATGCCAATAGCAAATGATTTCATTTGAATAATGCTAATCAGTTTCTACTGGTTTCCATTTAGTGTTAGCAACCATTAGCATTGATGACTAAAGTATTCATATCCAGTACCTTTGGGATGAGCTGGAATAGAGTTTATGGTCGAGAAATAATCATCCATCATCATCCAACCTGACCTCACTAATGCTCTCATGGCTGAATGCAATGAAATCCAGCAACATCTTGTGTAAAGTCTTTTCAGATGGGCACCATTTACCCACAGCTCCTCCACAGTGGTGGAATAGGATACTGGAGGTTGACACACTATTGTAACATTTTGGTGAAAAAAATAAGCATAAAATGTAGCATGTACATAAGTCTAGGCACCTTTCCTTGAGAACCCCTTTGGATGAAATCACAGCCCACAAACATTCCTCATAGCCAGAAGATTTAGAATTTTTCTCCACTTTTTCTTGCAGAGTGCTTCAAATTCAGAAAAAATTCATAGGTCGTCTTACATGAATGTCATCCCTTAGCAAAAAGTAGTTTGTTCAAGTGTACTACGAGTATACAGTAATCCCTCGTTTTTCACGGGGGTTATGTCCAAGAGCACCCTTTTCAAGGATATGCCCGTCTTTTAATTTAAATTCCCCGCCGAGATATGCAACTCGGAAGGTTGCGTGACAAAAGTATTGGGACACTCGGTTTTCGGAGAATAAAACCTGATCTGCTCGGCCTTAAAATACAAATGAGGGCTCGTTGGAAAGGTCTCCTGGAGATCTATCGAACTGTAGAGTTTGAAGTGTCTGAGTACTTTCCCTGCCTAGATATGAAGGTTGCATGAAAAACGTATTGGGACACCGCGGCAAGGTGAACGGTTCCCCTTGTGTGAAAACATCCAGAAAAAATTGATATATTTATTGCCACAAAAAGCAAAAAAAGGCGGAGGATATTTGCAGTTTCCGTGTGAAACTTTTTTTTACTTTTTATGTACTATATTTTATATACTGAAGAATAGTATAGTGAAGTATACTTGACTTATCCTGATAAGTGTAAATAAAGTATATAAAATATACTTTTGTAAACTTAAAATGACCTTATAAACTATACTTAAAATGTACTTAAACTTAAAAATGTTCCAATTTAGTCTGAATAAGTATTAAATGATTATACTGTCTAGTACACTACAAGTACATGGTCCATATACTTGCTATACTTATACTCAAGCATTCTTAATAAAATGAAAATCAAGTATTCTACTGTTTCAAGGGTAATCACAACACTCATGTCTAGGGATGGAAAATGCCTTTCCCTTAACCTTTCATTTCTTGAAGATGTGCAAGATTGATTGTGATGTTTTGGATAGTCTTGTTGTAATACTCAACCTTTTTTTCTTCTTCAGTTTCAGGACGAGACATTAGCTTTTAGGGAATTTGGCAGAATACTTACTTCTCCTCAGCATTACAGGCTGTGAAGAAACAGAAGAAGAAAAGAGGTTGAATATTACATTATGTACAATTTATGTGGCATGTGCTTAGGTTTTGGCATCCTATGAGCCAGTACTCTATAAGACACCGTTTAGAGGGTCTGATTTAGAGCGTTTGTTGATAATTGATAGAACACTTTCTTCCCTGCATCTCCTCAACATCTCCTGTCCCACTGGCTGCCACACAAACCCAAAGTATTTTAAAGACTGGTAGAGTCCTCCTGAGCTCTTAGGGAGTTTGACTCAGCACTGTCTCCTCCAGTGATGATCATTAGTGGACTGCACCCACATTTCTGGACAAGCTGCTTTGGGGCACAGGCTGGGGTAAATAAAACTGAATTCGGTGAAATAATTAAATCCCAGAGGAATCCGTCTGGTGCTGTGTAATGCATCCAGATTCAGGAGTGGGTGTTTTAAAAACTGTTTATGACATCAAAAGGATTAAATGAGAAATGTTTTTGGACTTTGCATGTAGGTGAAGTCTCATTTATGCGGAGAGCAATCCATCATACGAGCTGGTTCCAGGCTAGAGGAGATCATCAGAATTCTTCTCTTGATGTGTGGGGAAACGATGGCCTGGTTTATAAGGAGTGGAAGGATCCGGGTTGCTCGTTGATCCGGGGTTGCTGAAGGTGTGTTTTACTCTGATAAATATTACATTATGACAGATCGAGGCTCTTTTATGTCAGAACAGCTTGGGCTCATTAGTATGTGATTGCATACTTCTGTGTGTGTGTGTGTGTGTGTGTGTCTGTGTGTGTGTGTGTGTGTGTATATATGTGTATGCCTGTATATTTGTGTATGCCTGTATGTGTGTGTGTGTGTGTGTGCCTGTGTGTGTGTGACGCACTGGCCCCTGGGGGTCCCACTGTAGCTCTAACTGAAATCTCTTTCTGTCACACCCTGCATCAGTCACAGCAAAAACACCACAGAAACCTGAACTGTTTCACTCCCTCTGCTGCTTCTGCAGTAACATTTACATGCTTTCACTTAATATTTACTAAAAATACACTCAATATTCTTTACTAACAAATACATTTATAATATGTTCACCACTGAGTCTTTATTGGCCAGAAAATGTCTTTTTTTCACTGACCTATAAAAAGCCACTTAATATAATTATAATTATAATGTGGCTCTCCAGATAAGTGTTAGATATTTAAGGAGTTATTAAGTGCTGAAACAGTAAAGAGTTCATTTAAAGTTAAAGGACAGTCTAGAATTTGACTCTGAATCACCAACAACCAGTTAAT